>JAUZNJ010051947.1:0-30170 GCA_034780135.1 Jordanella pulchra | reverse complement strand
CTGGTGAAAGATTGGTTTGATGAACATGAAAGTGAAGTTGAACATCTCCCATGGCCTGCACAGTCACCAGATCTAAACATTATTGAGCCACTTTGGGGTGTTTTGGAGGAGCGAGTCGGGAAACATTTTCCTCCACCAGCATCACGTCGTGACCTGCCCACTATCCTGCAAGAAGAATGGCTTCAAATCCCTCTGACCACTGTGCATGACTTGTATATGTCATTCCCAAGATGAATTGATGCTGTATTGGCCACAAAAGGAGACCCTACACCATACTAAGAAGTTTTTGTGGTCTAAAACCAAGTGTTTCAGTTTCATTGTCTCCCTGCTTTGGGAATCCCATTCAGAAATGAAGAAAATAGTGGGAGCAAAACAGCTGCAAAAATAGATTGCAATGTCATTGCTGGTAGGCTTGAGTAATGGGCACTTTGGATCAAGGCAGGCATTTAAGTAAAGGTAAGGTTCAGGATTATTATTGTCTGCTGTAAGGGTGACTGAAATCATAAAAGCCAAAACCTACCTTTTTAAACTTAGCTCAATTGTCTAAGAAGAATGCAATGAATGAAATTCCCAATGTTAGATGTTTGTCATTGAATGTCACAGTGGAAGCAAATCTGTTAGGAAAATCTACTTCACTCAGGACAAACACATTTTTTTTTTACTTTATCAGCTGGTGATTGGAGATGAAGATAGATGGAGCTCCATACCTTGTAACATAAAGGTAAATTTAGCATCAAGATGTGGGGAAGTTTTACTTACAGCCCTTTGAAGTTCAGGGAGAACTGTGGAACGAGCACTGGAAGCAAATTCTCCATCTCTGTATCCCTCAACTTCTTTTTTTCCTCCCTTTTTGCTAAGAGCAGCCATACTCTTAAGATACCAACATGAAAGCAAATGGAGCAGAGGGGAAACACAACACTGTTACTGCAGAAGGCTGAGCCCTTGTCAGCCTATTGAGTTGTTTACATCCACGGATCCTGACAAGAGTTTGAGTCCTAAAATACTGGCAGGACACTTCATGACCTGTAGTGAGTTAAAAAAAAAAGGGAACAATCTTAAAAAACAGAAAAATAAAGAGCTTTGAAAAACACTTTGGTTTGTTGTAGTTTGAGTTAATTATTTATTTTTTTTACTTCTCTGCTTACATATTACATAAACAAAAATGTTGCAGTCAAAGAAAACATGAGAAATTACAAGAACCTGTTTTCAAACAAGATATGTTGATCAAAAAATCTTAAAAAGAAAAAGAAGCAAAGTATTTTACATCTATTAGTCTGAAAAGGGTTTCCAGAGTAATTTCTAAGACTTTGTGACCCAGTCAACCACAGTAGATAACAAATACATCAATGGTAAACTTATCCATGAGTCGTCAACCAACAAGATTTATTCTAAAACCACCTAACATACCCAAGAGGTCAGAAAAGACACCAAATACCAATGTTCATGATTCAACAATAAGAAAAAGAGACTTAAAATGGTTTCAACACAAGGATTTTAAAGACCAATTACAGTGGTGGTAGTGTGATGGGCTTAAGTTTTTTCTATGCTTAAAAGCCTGTGAGGTTCACATGGCCAATTACATTATTTTGGATTCTGATGTCCTTCCGCAAACGGCACTTAGGAAAATTCGTAATTACTGTATGCGGACAGATCCGCATGGAAAGACATAGTGAGCGAGCAGCAGCTCCTACTGGCGATGGTTCACAAATGTAAACATCTGAAGATATCCTGTTATTTAGCTCATAAATACACCACTTTCAACAGATTGTGGAAAAACACCTAGGAAGATATGACTGTTGCTCTTAGATAGCATGAATATTTGTAAACAACTTTGTTTTCTACTTCCTTGTGTAGTGTGCTGTTGTCTGCTTGCTGTTTATGCTAAACATCCCCCAGTGGAAGGGTGGAAAGCCGAACAGAGTATAAATGCTGCAGTCGCCTTGACAGGTGGCTTTTTTTACCCGTTGTAAATTCTGCTCTCTAGGAGCAACACAAAAACCTGAAGGAGATTTCCTGGCAATCAGTTTGTTACCTCCAGCTAAGGTGGCTTGCTTTATTTAGCTGTGCGCTTAGACAGATTATACTAAGGTGCCGCCTATGTTGCCTTCAAGGATGGCCAAACAACATATGAGGTTTAGGTATCAAAAACTGTTTAAGGTCATGCTAACGAAGAGTAACATGTCTTGTTCCCATTTTTCAATATGGAATTTGTATTTTAAAAACTATATTTTTGGATTTACTTTGGGTTATCTTGCTCCAATATCAAAATCCCAAAAAAAAAAGGAAATGAAACTAGAAATGGGAATAATGCATTCAGAGAACTATACAAAGGGACAAATTAATAACAAAATATCTGCAGGAAGATATCTCTTTTTGTTATAAATAGCAAACAAATCTGTAGATATTTTTTCTCTGTGTATGCTTTCCGGAATTTAACATTTGCCTAGATTTGATTACAGCCACCACCAGTCTGTCATTGTTTAGCATCTCTTGACATAAGCATGTTTTTTTTTCTTATCTCTTAGTAGAAGCAGAGCCAGCTAATTATCATGAAAAGCTGAGCCATAAAAAGACCAATGCAAAAAAGAGCTTCTCCTACTAAAACTCAAGTAAATGTTCTAATCTGGCCATACTAAAAGCAGTTTGATTGACAAGTCTGCTCTTAAGCTGAGGCATAATTGCTAAGATGATGTTTCAATCTCATACCAAATATATTAAATACATGTGAGTTTTGCCAGCACTGACTGTTATTGGGTTAACCCTCTGCTCTTTATGCAAATTTAATGATGTTTATAGCTCTTGCTAATATAAATTTATCAAAACCTCAGATGTGTTTAGATCTTTACTTTTAATTTAGGATGTAAATAAGACGATTGCTAAGTCAGTAAGTCTTTTCTTGCCTTTTTAGCTGTTTAAAGACAATTTTCTATGCAGAAAGCAAAAAAAGACCAATCACTAATCAGAATTGATTAGAAATAATCTACACAATCCAAGGCAGATAGTATGAGGTATCTGACTGTGAGACCGAGAAGGATAGCTAGAGAGATGTCTGGATTCAGGACTTACAACTGCAAAGATTTTAAAAGATATCTACGTCCAATCATGTTTCATACTGCTAGATTGTCAGGTTCCTTGACATCTGTCATAGTATGCAGCGCTTCATTGGAGGATACTGTTCAAGGCAACTCAATGAAGGTACAGTAGTTGGATATGGTAACAAATAGTTTTTATTTCACAAAACCAAAGTGTAATTCTGAGGCTGGAAGAAAAACAGAAAACCCACCAAGTCTTAGTGACAATAGCCAGGCTTCTGATAAGGACCCACAGCATAACTGCTGGAAAAACAAAATCTGACATATGGTACATTTGAACCATGGAGTGTTTACAGTTAGGAAGTGAATGGCTCAGTAGAGGGTTGGTGTAGAAATCAGAAATGCAGTTTTGGAGGCCTGCAGGATTTGTATTCTCATGCTTCATTACATTACCGCACACAAAAAAGTTTGTTGTCACAATTTTGCTTAATAATTTAAAAGGCTTCTTTTTTTAGAATGTTCGCTGACTGATTTACAGTCAAGTGTCATGCAGAAATGTAAGCATCTGAGCTGCTACTTTTAATGAAGCAGCACTATAAATAGGTGCACTTTTGAAGCCTGAAATAAGTTATGCTGCTTCTTTAAACGCCTATGGCTTTTCTTCTTTTGGGCATATATTGGACAGGAAACCTGCAAGGCAAGTTATGAGCAGTTTAGGTTGTGATTTATATGTCCTGTGATACTTTCTAATGGGGTTATATATACCAGGATTAAAGAACAAATGGCTAGTAAACATTTAGCCACAGAAGTTATAGCTGAATGGTTGCGCTAATTCTGGCTATATGATTTAGGTCACTTTCAAGTTATAACCTTCACCCAGGCTTCATGTCTCTTTCAGCCTCTAATAAGTTGGATTTTTTTGCTTTTATTCCCATCAATCTTCCCACAACTCTTACTTGCTTCTCTTTCCGTGCTGAAGAAAAGCATGTTCAAATAAAAATGCTACCACCAAGGTGAGAATAATGTATTCAGGAGCAGGTGTGGTATTAGTTTTATGCCACACAGCATTTTGCTCTGAGGTCAAATGATCTCATCTTACTGAGGCACATTTGTTGTATCTTACCCCTGAGTCGTGGATTGCTGCAGCTCCTTCAGGGTTAAAGACCAGCTAATATTGTTTTTAAGTATACACAATAAATCTACAAGGCTTATTTTTCTCCTAAAGTTTGACATATTATTGACAACCAAACTGTATTTTGCACTGTATGTGTTAGTTCAACCCAAAGTTGCGCAAAATGATGAAGAAGATGTCACTATAATTTCCCTCTGGGATTATTAATGTATGTCTGTTTCTGATTCTGATTTATAAATCAAAATCTAAAAAGCATCGCATGTAAACTGTTTGTTTTGACTGAAACAGTTACTGGTTACATATTTTACGACCTTGGGAACATTATGCCGCTCTCATTAGATCAACATCAGAATCTGTGGGCAAATTAGGAGACAAATTTTAGTAATTAAACCGCAGGCACAACTGATGGCCATTGTGTGTGGCAAAGTGCCGTAGTATTCAGACGGGAACACATAATGATGTTGGACTATGCTTGGAAGAGAAATGTAATCAGGAATTATTGTGCACCCATATAAATCTGGCTTTATTCAAAGTCACTTCTTCAGTTTTTTAAGCTTTGTGCCAAAACACCTCATGGCAGCTGGAGCTCTTTGACTATAGCAGCCCACACAGGAAGGCAAGTTGGCTGCAATAGATTATGATCAAGTTGACAAATGAGCCCCAGCAATAGGAGCTTATTTTGTTTTGGTCTCCTAATGTCTAGGTTATCCTGTTAAAGACAGATTAAATGTGCAAACTTTTAGCTTAATGTTGACCGAAACAAAGAGTTTTAGAGCAGTTGGAGGAATGAAAATTTCACACAGGTATGAGACATATAAATGACAAAGAAACAAAACAATTTATGTTTACTTATTTGCCCTAATGCAACAAAATGTGGAAAACAGCACAGCTGATGCGTATTGTCACTTTAGTGTTTGATGTTCTATGAAACCATCTGGCACTTTCTTAAAGGCTGTTGCGACAGACTTTACTTCCCCTTCGGGCTTGTTGGCATGATGGAACAGAATTAGGGACAACAGGCAGCTTGAGTTTATATAATTAGCACTTCCAGTATGAGGGCTCTTTCTGATGTGCTTTTAAGAGCAAACAAGAATTTGGGGTAAATACATAAAAGTGGCATTTGTTCTGATACATGTTCTCAAATGAAGACTTCGTTGCAGAAAAACTTAAGAGAGCATAACTCCATTGAACTAAACACAGCAGCAAACTCCTTCAATTTAAGGAGTATATACTGTACATTTGGAATCCAACCTACATGAAGCCAGCAGAAAAGTTGAAACCGCAATATTTTTAAGACATAAACACATAAAGAGTCAGGCCATGCAGGAGGAGCATTTAATAGGACTATGGAGGAGCTACAAAGATCTTCAGCTTGTGTGCAGCAATTGGTGAAAAGGAGAAGTATTAGTTGGGCAGCAGAAGAAAAAAAAAAAATGCTACTAATCGTTGTATTTGGAAGAAAAAAAAATAGATTTACATTCAGCACATGGGATTTAGGAGCATTGGGCAAACCTTTTATGAGAAGTCAAAAAGAAAAAAAACGTAACCCTTTATAGAGCAAGTTACCATTTTTGGTCACTTGCACATCCCTTACAAATGAAGTCCCCCTTGTCCCTAAGTAGTTACGGTCAAGAAGTACACGATTTATGCCAAGCTTTTTAGCTACAAGACAATACACATGATCTTGGCATTTGACCGATTAGATGAGACCTTGGATGATTTTTTTAACCACTGTAAATTAAGTGAAAAGTTCATAATTTAGGTTAAAAAGTAAACATATAAAAAATCTAAATAAAAAGTTAAAAGGTTATTTTTAAAAGCTAATAAGCCAAGTTTAACATTAAACAATGTAAGTGCCTTAATGTTTTACAGCTATCTTTACACTCTGTGTTTTCAATGAATTTTCTGTAAAAGCACCTTGGTTTTTGGCTTTTTTTACGTATTAGAGCTATTGCTCATTCCTGGCTATCACAATGAACTTGATTATTGCCATGAAAATATATTAAATATTATAAAGGTAATTGACCTTTTTCTCCAATAACATTGTTGACTTCCATCCATCCATCTTCTCCCGCTTGTTCAGAGTTTCAAACCCAGAACCTTCTTGCTGTGAGGGATCAGTGGTACCCACTGAACCACCGTGCAGCCAACATTCGTGACTTAAAATTTTGATTTTCAAAGTATTTCACTGAGTGCCCTACAAAGGAATTGTTAAAATGAATTAATATAAAAAATACATATTAATATATTAAAGAGGAATAACAATAGCGAATGGTATTGGTACTTGTTTAGCACTCTGTTAGGACTTTGGATTCAAAGCATTTTACATTTAGTCATCCACCCATTCACTGATACGGTTGTACAGTGAGCTACAGTGTAGCAGCAGCTACTTAAATAATGAAAAATAATTATATCCAGGAGGGGTAGGAAAAACAACTGCTGTTTTGCTCTATGCAGTCTAGAGGAGATGTTTTATAGTTTTTTTTTGCTTATATTTTCAAAGGCAAGACCATTAATGGTTTTCAAGCTGGTTGAAAATGAAAAACATGTGATTTTAGAGCAAATGGAACACAAAGCAACACATATGTGATAATCCAGAGATCAAACGAAAGACACCAGAGATGAAAATCTTTGAATTTGTTTTATTGAACAAATTTTCTAAATCCTATAAATAATTCTCTGGTGACTATAGAATTTGGTCCTCCGGGCTCATTAACCGGCATACTTTGGTTTCCACACTCCTGAATGAAATAAATGAATGATTACAAGGCTTCTGCAGCACTTAATGGAAGCTGAGGCAATAATGCATTCATTTGAATCAGGTGTGTTAGAGCAGATAAATAGCATGAAGCACAGAGGTTGAAGGACACTGATGAAAGTGGGTGCAAAGAAGCTGGTGCTAATTCACTGATCAAGAAATCTAGCATTGTTAGTTTTACTTTGAAAATAAAAAGAAAGCAGAAAAAGTTGATCATAATCACTAAATTATGTGAACTGTCACTAAGGAGAAGAGAGCAGTTAGCAGTGTAATGTTTGTGATGTAAATCTTTTAGTGTTAAATGCTTGCTGCATCACCAGTTTTGGTTAGAGTGTTAAAGTATTTGTATATAATTGTTTAAAACAAAAAAACAACAAATAAAAACCATTGGAATCAGTGATTTTTACATTGGATGTGTTTAATTTGTAATCAGATGGAGGGAGGTGTTAACCAGGCTCAGGTAAAGTTTGTTTAGACCTGCTTTTCTGGTAAACGCCAACAGCAAATTTGCTTTCTTTTGTGTGCTGACATTTTCTTTAGTCTAAAATTATTATATGCTTATCAAGAACGCATTCAGTAGCATTTTAGACCCTTTAACAGATATTAGGGTCACACATTTAAAATTTGTAACATTGTGTCCCTGTTTCTCTTTTTTTTTTCTATGCATTACTTAGTCTTTTTCTGCAGTTTGCAAAATAAAAATAAAAAAAAAAAGAGGTGCAGACTTTTAATCCGAGTTCCTGACTGCTATTTTCAACCATACCTTTTAGGGTGACAACTGTCTGTCAGGCTAAATTAAGACAAGTAAACATTTTTTACCATCAATAATTGTATTAGAAAACTAGTGTAAATGGATTTGTATCAGGAACACAATCCTCCCTCCAAAGTGGATCTCACAAACTCTTAAGCTGCTTACACTTTTATCTTCTGCTGTTGTTTTTCAAAAAAAATATTATCCTTAGTGATGTTATGGTCCACTGATCTAAAATTAGTAAATTAACATTTGAATGTAATGTGTTTAATTTTGATTCCAAGCTAAATTACATTTTGCACTGTCTGATGGTTAATATGAACCTTTCTGATAAAAAGGTTTCTACTAGGTTTCTGATAATAATAATGGATAAAGTTGGTATTTCATCTGAAGCTCCTAAAGCTGCAGTATGAATGGAAGTTATTCACCTACTGAATGGAAAGATTTGCAAGTGAATGTTTTTATTTTTGTAAACTAAATCAGTGGTATAAAGAGACCAAAACAGACTAAGATTTTACTATTGACTGTTCCAATGAAGTGGGAAAATCATAACTATTTAAAATGACGGTGTTCTTAAAAAAAACAGAAAGCACATAAAACCCTAATCTATTTAATGGCTATTTCTTTAATAGTTAAATCATCCAGATATGTAGCCTATGACTGGAGATCAAGCATTTGCTTTGTTTTTCTCTCATTTAGTTTAATTAAGTATTTGTTTATTTATTTAGTTTGCTATTTGTTGCACAAGGTATATAAATTTATCAGTAAATAATATACAAATACTTGAGAAGCATTATTATGTAAAATTATTGGAAAGATGATCATATGTGAAGGCTTTTAAAAATCTATTTTGACAGGAGAGATTGGTTGGCACAACAGTAATTTAATATATTTAACAATTTCTACCAGAACATTAAAATTCTTAAATATGGTTCTAAAAGAAAATCACAAGTCTTGGTTCAGATTCAATGAAAGTCATTCAGGAAATACAGCTGATATGGAAAACAGTGCTATAGGCAAATAAGACCAAAATTGAGTTCAACATGTTTTTATAAAATTGGTGACAAGGGTGGACTGGACACTGGGCGTACCAGGACCTGTTACTGGTGGGCCTGTGGGGGGATGGGATCAACCACCAATATCTATTTTCCACACAAGAAAACAACAGCAACTTAGTAGCACAAAAATGGAGACAAAAATGTAAGGGAGGAGCATCAAAAATTAGGAGACCGTCATTACAAACAAAAGGCGGCAAAAGTCAAAAACTGACATCCTATCTCTTTTGAGGGCAGTGTTGGATAAAGCTAGTCAGGTAGGGTCTGTTGTGTTTTGACTTTATTTTTCTGTTTTTTTTTTTAATATAAAGGTAAATTAAAGTCAAGATAAAGCCTCTGCTTAATGTTGCTCTTCTGTCTTAATTACTTTGCTAATTCATCAATATTATATTGTAGTCAGTTCTATTTTATGTGGGTATTGTTGAATATATAGATGCACTATTTCTAAGATGAATGTGCACTTCTGTATGTTTCTCAATTACTGTATAATTTAGATGAAATAGAATTTTTTTGTTTTCCATGTTGTAAAATGTAAGCTTTACTTATTCAGTATTAATATTGTATGAATGTGCTTGTCCGAGTGACAGAACAATAATTTGGGATGAAAATAAATATAACAATCAAACGTAAAACTGATATAAAACAGTAAACTTTAACATTAGAAAAATACTGTTTAACAGCAAGTATAGGTACAGTATTTGTTTACTTATGTCCAGCTCTAAAAAGTGCGCTTGTTGGTGACTGATATGAGCTAACCTTTACAAAACCTAGTTCAGAACCTTGAGAATTAACCAGCTAGTACATTACACTTTTTACCTGTTTTTTACTGATCTCTTTAAATAGCTTTCTATAGGTTTATTATTTATTTTAATGCAACTTTTATATGGGAAATCCCCAAAACCTTAACCTATCTGTACTTTTATCTCCCACCAGGCTGGGTCACCACACCAACACAGTGTCAGAGAGGAGGGCGATGTATGCGTTCTTAATGGGGTAATACATTCACACATGAGAAAAAATCTTCTGGAATGAATAAAATTCAAATGACTGTGATGCTTATCATTATAATTATAAAAAACTATGCAATGCTACTCTTTCAATGTGTTTCTAATGGTGTTTAAGTGATTTTCCACAGTAACATAGTACTATGCTCTAGGGTAAAGACAATAATAGCAATGAAAATGACAATGCTACACATAGCCCAGTACCAGTGACAAGATGGTAAATGTATGTTTGTTTGTTGTCGTTTTTTTTTTTATGATTAGCTGTATTTTTGGCGAAACAACAAATATGAACCTTTTTTTAAATTCAGCAGCTGTCTATTTCTAATAAATATATTACTCACTAGATGGTCTGCTACCACTGGTGGTGCTATGCCTTTTATGCAAACAATATTACGTGATTATCTTACCCCTAATAAAATGTGTATTCTACTAATAGTTTGGTTAATAAACAACACTAACAATATGAATACCTTTTCTCACCTAACATGATCCAGCTCTGGCAAACATTACCCTGGATCTGAAGCAGTGCATTATAAACTTGGCCAATGGAGCTTCCAATTTTAAAGTTCAATAAAAAATATTTTTACACATTTCTCTCAGAAAAGTCCCCTCATCAAATGCATGCATTGTGTTACTCGCATATCCTCAACCTTGTTTTAGCAGATATAACACTGTCTTAGGATGTATATTTGTTTTTACTCTCGTCAATAATATTGCCGTTTTCTGATTCCCACCAGAAGATGTTCATTTAGGGGAAGGAGAAGGAGTCATAAGATAAACGTTTTGCATCAATAACCCAACACACACACCTCTTGGACCAATTGAAGAAACACGCTAGTGGGCAAAAGACAGTGCTTTGACCAAGGTATTAGAATCTTTGGGAAAGTCATTTGGATTTGATCTGTAAAGTCAAGTTTGAGGCTGCACTACCGCCTGGAGAGATAACCCAAAATGAGACTGTGTCTGAAACAGAGGCATTGCACAGAATCAGTACTCAAAATTTCATTATCGTTTATGGGCATTGACCATGAACCGAAGATTACTTAAAACATTAAAGCTTGTGGGCACGTTTGCCTCTTTAAGAGCTTAAAAAAAAACTTGTGTGTTGCCCATGACAGACTGGCTTGCTGTCCTTGGTGTACCCCACCTTACACGCGAAATGTGCCGGAGATAGGCACCGACCCAACCGTGACCCTGACAGACCAAGCGGGAGAAGATGGATGGATGAAATAATTATTAATTGATAATCATTATTAGATTAAATGACATGTTCATTAGTCTTTATACTGTCAAAAAACTACTCTAGAAAATTCTAAGGTACTAGAAAAACTGACAAATGTTTTCTGATCAGTGCCTCAGAAATGCCATTAGTATCGTCTCTTAATCTCTTACATATTGTTTACGTCTATATTGTTTAGTCTCCCACATATATGCTCACGGCCTTTGGGCTATATTATCCCACCTTTATTCTCTGCCTCCATCATTTGCCACTTTGGCCTCAGGGTGGGATGGTCAGATACTAAAATCCCAGGCCACTTTTTTGCCCCCTTCAACACCTGCTTGGGGATTGCACCATCATGCTGTGGGGATGTTTTTTTTTAGCGGTGACAGGAAAGCTAGTAAAATCTGATTGGTGAATTGAGTTAAAGGCAAATCCCCAAAGAAAATCTGATAGCGGCTACAAAGGTTTTTAAGCATACGGTGGAGGTTTACTATCCAGCAGTAGTATTGTAATGTGTTACAATGGTACAGCCAAATTCCTTATGGCAATCTCTGTATTCTATTTGTTTTTGGTTGATGATAAAACCTAAATTTTTATAATTTAGGTAGTCCAATAACTAAAAGTATCTACTCGCACAAAGAATGCTGTGTAGTAATACTGAGTCAAAATGCTGCTTTTATAGATCTATTGGCACAAGAAGAAGAGGAAGCAGGAAAAAGGGAAGGATGTCGGACATAAGCCTTTTTCAGTCTGAGTAGGAACCCTTGTTGCTGGAGAGGTCCATTAGCTTGTTGATATATTTTATTTTGTAGCAGGCTTAGGAACTTACACCTGTAGGACAAAATAGAAAACCAATAGCAAATGTTTTGGGATAAAATTTATAATCCTGAATAATTAACTGTAGAAAGTTTTAGTGTACTCAGGAGCTCAGGCAAAGCTAATGGTTTTAGCAAAGATATTTAACTATTTGGGTTAGAGGAGTTTCGAAATTCAATTCATTCTTTTTTTTCTTTTAAAAGATCAGTATCTTTCTCTGTATGTGTTTCTTTTTGGAAACTTTTTTTACTTTACTGGTAGCTAAAATCTATAAAAAGTAGAAATTTTACAAAGTCCCCAGCTTATACTCTGAAGATATTGTTAGATTTCACGGTCTGGGTTAAAATGTACCGTTAAGAAGGAGCACAATGAGAGGGACGATGTCCTAACCATGAATAATGCATATTCATGGCCTGGATATGAAAAGTATGAGTGGAAGTCCAATATGTTTTAATGAGCCTGGTTCCCAGGGTGAGCGACTAAATTTTCTCATTTGAGTTCCAGACATAAAAGGTTAAAGGAGCTGCAGTATGCCAGAGACGGAGAGAAACAGAGGAGAAAGCAATATGTGGTTTCAGCCATGAAAAACAGCTTTTGTTTTTTCTTTTTTAACATTCCAGTAAATGTGTTTTTACAAAATCAGCAAGTAATGTATGTTGATGTGTTGTTTTTGGTGCATATTCATAAAGTATGCCCTTTGCGTGTTGTAAATTTTAATGCATGTTTTTACTCTATTCAGGCTGTTCAGCAATTTAATTGAACAATGGAAAACCCCTTAGAGGGCAAAGAGTTCCCTATAATCCAATCTTATTATTTCTACCCTCAAAGTCTGTGTTAATTACCAAAGCGATTTGTTTTTTTATTGATGAGTCAATCTTGACCTTACAATTTATTTTCATCAGAAGAGAACTAAGGATTTTATGTTTATGACCTCACTACTGTTTAGTAAAACCTTTGAACTGTACTAAAATAGAAAACATATTATCTTTGTGTTTTAAATCTGCTATTTAAAAACACAAGTTGCTTGATTCTCTCTGAGATAAATAATAAAAAAATAAATAAATAGAAACTTTGACAAAAGTTTAAGGTAAAGTATGATTTTTATGGGAATTAATGTTTTTAAGCATCAAATTTTACATTATGACCTTAATTTTAAGAATCTCTATCAAGGTACTTTCTTGACACATGGACATATAATTCCATTTAAGTAGCCTCTTCTTCAGATTTAGTGTTTTCTGTTGTTTTCGGACACCTCTTTATTGCAGCCAAAATATGGTTTTAATCGTGGAATATTTAGACAATCTCAAATCTGTTAGAAAATCATCTAAAGCTTAAAAGCCAATCTTTAATTTGCTGTATTTGATTGTTTTTTCCTTTCTGATAATCTTAAGATTTTAGCATCGTGCATTTTAATGTATCATTCCACTGTCGTACACTTTCTTTATTTTTTTTTTCTTCTTACAGCCTTCAGCTGCCTATTCTTTTCAAGTATTTTGTAATTTATTAGGTCAGGATCTCAATGCACCATTTCATCTTCTCCACTTTGGGGAAGGGTCGGGTGGGTGCATTTGATGGCCTCCTTGTGATATATCTAAATCATGGAACATGTATGTGCATTACACTTGGGAAGACAAAAGCTCAAGACAAGCTGGTCTGTATGAAGCTATAGTCGTATACCACTATAAATTGGTGGCAAACAACTCTGCTTGTGTGACATAAGTTTACAATTTTTTCAATAACTGTAGAGGAGGGAGGTGCATTTGACCCCCAAATTGCCTCAAGGTTTTAAACATGAATAACAATAATAGTAACGCAGCCCTGCACGACACTAGTACTTCTTCGAGGCAATCCCACAAGGACACATTGATGCAAATTCTCAGACAGCACACAGATGGCAAGTGCACTGGGCAGATCGCTACACCCAGCAAGACTTGTATAGATTTATAACAGTTTTGGAGGCTGGAGCTTAAAATGACTTATGATAAGGCCTAAATTTCAGAGTTTATTATTGGAATGGATGGAAGATTGACTTTAAGTTGGAAATGTTCTTGGTATGAATTGTCATCAATGCTGTGTAAATCTATAAGTACGTTGATGGTATGAACTCTTTATCCTGATAATTGTTTTTTAAAAGCTGTTACCCTCCAATCCAAGGCTGTAACTTTTTTGCATGTCAGAATTGTTCCAGATGAGTGTTAATTGATCCAAGAGATGAAAGACTCAATTAAATTTAGATGTTCTCATTAGGCTGTCATAAATGTATTGATACTTATGCTTCGGAAACAGCTGTGGTATAAAATTGTATTACCGATATAGGGATTTTTTTTTCCTAAATTAATCAATGTATGCAAAATACTGCCCAATATATTTTAAGATGCACAGGATAATGTTGGCCATATGGAAGTTATAAAATTCTCTAAACAAACACAGCTTTTGGAATCTTGTTAGCTAATTTCTCTGGTTGCTTATAATGTTCTAGGCAATAACTGTAGCCTTTTCCAAGCTTTCTTAACCTACTCTTGATGTTTTACACTTTCATTAATAATGGAAATACTAGTTTGAAAATAATTAAAACCAGTTATGAGGTAGATTATTTGAAATCATTTCAAATAAATAATCAAGGATAGGAACAGCTTTTTAATTACATGCATATTGAGCAATCCCCTTTTGTGGTGCAGTATAGTCTGGCATTTCATCCTGCAGCTAAGATCTGAGCTTTTGATCACTGTGTTCATAACAAGTGTGGTGCTGACAAAATCATGTTGTGGAGTTGTTTTGCTGTGTGTAAAGAATCAAACGAGTTGGCTTAACCCCCCCAAAAACATTTAATTCGATCTAATCAAAAACTAGATGGATGTGTTGGACATATTTAGGTTTTCACTACTATTAAAGGAATTTAATTAGGGGCCACAATGTAGATGATCACATAAATATTAATCCATCCTAAAGAAAAAAAAACAGGTCACATAATTATGAAAAGCCTCATCTGTATAGCTATATACATGCACATGAGTGAATGTCAAGATCTTATCAGAACCATATCACTGTATTGTAGGAAATGAGTTTAAAATGTCCGAATCATTCCAAGTTCTATGCAGCACATTGCACAGAAGTGATAAGTTTGAAAAGCACACTGCTTAGCATGGGTTTTCAATTCCATTCTGATTATGTATAATTTTTGTACTTCAAGGCAAAAGAAAGTGGCAAGAAGCATTGGCATTTGGAACAGTGATGTTGCAGTCTTTTCCTTTCCCTTTTGGATGTCTAATAAAACAGTGTCTGCATACGCATGGAACCTCTTGAAGAGCACAAACACATTTTGTGCTTACGAATGAATTATTGAAAGCTCCTTCTTATTGCGGCTGGAGAATTGTGTGATCAAGGAGTGCCAGAAAAACTTAAGTTTCAAAACTTGCAACGCACAGCAACGCTGTGTTTCATTTTATTCCATCTTCTTTGTGCTCACAACTTCCAAAGATGTCACAGCGTATCTCAAAAGCAGACGCATTAAATAATAACCCGGCTCTTGGCTGTGCATCAGAAAACATCAGCCTTATCTGACTGACTGCTTAGTTATTTGCACAATAGGGTCTTTTTCTACTGTACAATAGGGCTTATCAGTAAAACAAAGGACACCAACAAACTCTGAAGTGCTGAATAGCAACACGAGTGAAATATGATGAGAAAACAGAGTAAAAATTCAAGATCGAGATTTCCACTTGTGGCAGCTGTTTATATCATGCAGCAACAGTTCGGTAAACCAGTCTGTTTCCTTCGTTTATTCTTTCGATTCCGTCAAGCTTACATTCTTCACATCATCAAATGATGCAACTTATATACCAGTTTTAAGATGATGCTCCCATTTATGAAGAAACAAAAAACTATCCAAATTAACAGTCATGTGTGAAAACCTAGAACCTGGTTTTGCCACCCTTTAAGAAAAGAACTGTCATAAACCTGTTTGATAACTGGCAGTGAGTCTTTTGCGTCCAGGAAAAGCCATTTTAGCTCACCTTTTGTTACATAATTTTGTTTCAGAAACATTGGAGTTTTTTTAGCATCAAAGTCCTGTCAAGCAGCCCAATTAGCTTAAGTCTAAACATTGACGTAACCACTCTTAAGGCTACGTTCACACAGCATGCAAATACCCCTGTGGGATTTATATCCAACTTATTTACAGTAGTTTAAATTTTCCAATTCTGATCTTTTTACCTTATAAAAGAAGTAAAAATAACTTCCATTTGTTGCACCAAAAATAGGTATGTATTTTTCAGTTTTCAAAGTGTGTGCTGTCTGAACGGTCAGAACGCCACATTTCATCCGACTCTTACATAATTACCTTGGCTACCACTGCACATCCACACAGACCTTTCTGCTGAAGCAGCAGTCACTAACCGCACCATCAAAGGCTGTTGTCAATAGTTGTGCACTTTTTTTTCCTTTCGTTCCTTCGTGTTTTTTATGTTGTGGTCTTATTTGTTGCTCAAAATGTTCAAGGGTTTAAAAGCAACATAGAAACATTAACGTCAGCTATATATATATATTTTTTTTCCTCAAAGCTTTATTAAACATTTGTAGTGACAGTCACCACTGTTATTAATTCCACAAACAGTGCACTTTTGTGTGACGTCTACATTCTCCTCGCTGTTGGTTTGTTTCAGATCATTATTCAGCTGCATAACCCAAGTCTGCTTCAGCTTAAGGTCACAAATGACAGCCTAGCATTCTTCTATAGAATCTTTTGGTAGAGAGTAGATATTATGGTAGCATGAGTCACAGCAGGTTGTCTAGGTCCTAAAGCCGCAAAGCATCCACAGGAACATTGCACCAGCAGCTTTGTTTTACTATCTGTAAAACAAGTTTATTTATATTGAACCTTATAGTAGAAAGGAAGTGAAAAGTGATGTAAATTAAAAAAGGAAAGAAAATGTCTTGCAGTGGCATTAAGGTAACAAGGACAAATAAAACTATTAAAAATGATTATTTTAATACTATAGAAAAATTAATTGAGGCAACTTTATTCCTAATGTCATGGGATTCATAACTTTCAAAATGATCCACTTCAATCTCTGTCGAAATAATATTTTTCTGGCTTCAGGATCATTATTTTTTTAGGGACAAAAGAAAAAAAAAGTATGTAAAAGAAATTATGTAAGTGTACATTTGAAAAATAAATATTTTTTTAGATCAGGCAAAAACATGTGTATATATCTTTTAGGTATACAAACATTTGTGCGTGTAGTATTTACAGCATATGCTGTCTGTCACTCATTTCGTTGAGGAAAAAAAATGAATGAATAAATAATAAATATGCTTTTGGTAAATGTGAAATGGGGACTTGAGTTATTTTGGTCTTTACTTGTTTTGAGCTTGGAACTCTACCATGGGTGGCACTGTTCCCAAGAGAAAGGGAATGGCAGGCTATTGCTGATAGATTAAGTGCATAAATGTTCACCCTTTTTATCAAATAAAGAGACATCAAAACTATATGATTTTTAAAGCAGTGTCAAAGGTGTCAATTGCTTCCATTTTTCAAGTGTTTACATTTTCATCAGAAGATATGTAAATGATTGTAGTAACAATTCAGTTCAATACTCCTCTCCTATCCCCTGGGCCTCCTCCCGGTGGGACGTGCCTGCAAAACATCCAGGGGACATCCGAAAAAGATGTCTGAGTCATCTCAGCTGACGAAGAAGAGGCTCTACTCTGAGCCTCCCAAATGACCGACCCAGGACACGCTGGAGGGATTATGTCTCCCGGCTGGCCTGGGAGAGCCTTGGGCTTCCCCCAGGAAGGCTGGAGGAGGTGTCTGTGGAAAGGGAAGTCTGGGAGTCTCTGCTGAGACGGCTGCCCCCGCGACCTGGTCCCGGATAAAGCGGAAGACAACGACGACAACTCCTCTCCTATTTGATCCTAACTTCAGGCTGGAGAGCTTGAAAATAGCTTTACTCTCAAATTGCTTTTACTTGAGATCAAGTCAGATTTTAGTCTGCAAGGATCATGCTTTGACAATGAATAAATAAGAAAATGACTATTGCTGTAAAACAAATATACACTACTTTTCTAGACTTTAAATTCTTTTAATGCTAATGCCAAAGGTGAGTCACACACCTTGTAATAAGTGAAAACTATGTACAAAAAAAAGATTCAAGATTTTTTGAGAAAGCCTTTCCTGGACTAGGGCAAAGAGTCACATTCCTACAATGTGACAAATGCCGTACTTTCCCCACACCTGTGGTTTGTATGTATTAAAAGATCTGCAAAATTGTGAATATATCCAAAAATGATCTACAAAGCAGTTGCAAATCAAAATGCCTGCGTCAAACGAGCAGAAAAGTGTTTGCATCCTTTTTTTTTTTTTTTTTTGAGCTTTCTACAGCACTAATGGCTCGTTTTTCTGACAGTAGGCTGACAGGAAAGGGGGTATGAGAGAGGGGGAGAGACATGCGGGAAAGGACCACAAGCCGGATTCGGACCTGGGTGACCCGCGTCGAGGGTCGTGCGCACTAACCACTGCGCCACCTGCACGCCCAGTGTTTGCATACTTTTGTGTATATTTTTGTGAACATATAGATCATATTTTTATGAACAAACAGTCATTTATTGTAGCTACAGTTGATTGCAGTTGTATTTTGCATCTAGATGTACTAAATACAGCTGTTTAGAGCATGATGTGTGTGTAAATCTGAATGCAATTTCCTCTGTCAGGGAGGTCAAGAAGATTTTTTAAGGTTTTATGATTGATATGTAGTCTTTTAAAATCATTTTGTTGTTTTATTTTATTGTTGTTTGAAATATTTAGACATTCAAATGTAACGTGAATTATATATGTCAACCATATATCTTTAACATTGTTTAAAGATAACATTCAAATAATGGATAATGAATGAATGAAATACTGTCATTGAATACTTTGTTCTGTATAAAGCTGAATGTTCTGATAGCAAAATCACACAAAAATCATCCATGAAAATAAATTACCTTTTTAAACCAATGGAGGCCTGGATTTGGAGAAAAACATAAAATTAAAGTAGAAAAAATGCACTGAAGGTTGATCCAACTTTGATATAATGTCCTTAAAATAGGTAAAAACTGAGGCTCAGTATTGTGTGTGTGTGTGTGTGGCCTCCACATTCCTGTATGACCTCCCTACAATCCCTGGGCAGCCTCCTGTTTAGGTGGCGGATGGTCTCCTGAGGGATCTCCTCCCTGACGTGGGCTATAATATCCACCAACCTCTGGACAGACTGTGGTGCAATGTGATGTTGGTGGTTGGATCAAGACATGATGTCCCAGATCTGCTCAATTGGATTCACATCTGGGGAACAGGTGGACCAGTCGATACCAGGACACAATCTAGCTACATGAAGTCTAGCATTGTTCTGCATTAAGAGGAACCCAGGGCCTACAACAACAGCATGTGGTCTCACATGGGGTCTGGGGATCGCATCTTGGTACCTAACGGCAGTCATGCTACCGCGCAAGCACATAAAGGGCTGTGCAGCCCTCCAAAGAATTGCCACCCCACACCATTGCTGACCCACTTCCAAACCAGTCATGCAGAAGGATTTTGCAGGCAGCAGATCTCTCTTCATGGTGTCTCGACACTCGGTTACATCTGTCACATATGATCAGTGTAAACCTGCTTTGATCTGTGAAAAATACAGGGCACTAGTGACGATTTTGCCAATTGTTCTCTGGCGCAATGATATGCCATCCTGAATGAGCTGCACTGCCTGAGCCATTTGTGTGGGTTGTAGAGTCTATCTAATGCTACCACAAGTTTGAAAGCATCACCAACATTCAAAAGTAATCAAAAACATCACTGAGAAATAGTCTGTGGTCTCCACCTGCAGAACCACTCATTTGTTGAGTGTATATCTTTCTTTTAGAGCCACCAACCACTCTAAACTACCAGTAGCCCATGCAATTTACTCATCTGAATTGAGCAGACTGAACCTGCTTGCATGTTGTATCCTCTGTATACTCCACCTGTATTTTCTGTATTTTTTATATATAATTTGCCCAGGCATTTTGTTACTTATTTGGATTTTTTGAAGATAAGCCATTAATGTCTGACAATCAAGAAGGCCGACCTCAACACAGACAAATTAGGCTTAATAAGTTGTTCTATGGCTACTTTTAGTCACATGTGCCCTGGGACAGACTGACAAAAGTGAGGGTGTCATATAGTTCTTGCCACAGGTCCCTCTTTTTACCAACAGTCAGTGACATTGTTCAAATTTTTAGTTTTCTTAGATTATGTCATGATGAATTTTTCTTTTTTTTATCTGCCCTATGAGAGATTAGGGAACAAAAAATGAGTTTCATTTCAACAATATGGCTGTGAATATTTCTGTTTGTTTCATAACTGCGTTTAGGTTTTGACTTCCATCAAACAACTGGGTGTTTGCCTAGGTTTGACAAAAATGTCAGATGGGGATAGTTTGCAGGTGGTTCCATCGATTGCTGTCCTCTTCCTACGCACACACCGAACATAAGGCAATCAATAAAGAAGGCGCTCCTGACGCATTTCTCAAACCGCCTTTGTCTGGGTTCGAGATACGTTCAGACATATCATGAATATGCTTGAAGCTCCCACCGATTGACTGCACATCTAACCTTTAAAACTCTAGCCAACGTTCTTTTTTAGTCCTCATTATACAACTGTAATGTGTGGTGGAGAGCAGTCACTTGGAGAGGTCAGGCGCTGTAGCAGCTGAGCCTGATGGCTCTGCATGTGGAAATCAGGCAGAAGAATATGTTATTTGAAGGGCACTTGTCCTAACTGAGCACCAGTGTTTGACTGTCAGATTAGCAAAAGTAATACAGGTTGATATAAGAGGCCCCCTCTGAAACTGTTCCTCTGTTTAACTGTTTTTCAGTTTACTGTAATAAAGCCGACATTGATCATAAAAAGGTAAAATACTTGAACTTGTGCATGTCTCCAATCTGGCTATTAATATTTTAATAACTGCATTAATTAAAAAGCTGTAGCCAATGTTTGACTTACTACCAAGATCCGAGTGTTGGTGTTCAAGACCCAGTCTAGATATAATTAGAGATCATCAGAAATAATCTGAAAAACACTTAATTTTACCACAGTTTGGAAAAAAGAGATAGGTGTTGATTTATGGGTCTTGCACAAAAATAAACCTACCCATGCAATATATATTTAAACATATGCTTACATTTCTAATTGCTTCTGTAACATAAGATAGTCTGTCAAAATTATTCATATTCCATTTATGGTTTTATATTTGGACATATTTGGACCAATTTGTAACATATTTATTTTGGATGTTATATGGCAGTATTAACAAGTAAATATGAAGTGGATCTAAAATGAGGACAAAATGAATCCTTTGTGACTAAACATATAAACTTCTCACTGTGAAACATGGTTTCAGTAGAATACTGTTGGAATACTTTTTTGCAGCAAGGACACACTTAGGTTTGTTGAAAGGGTGCAAACACATTCATTTTTACATAAGTTCATAAAATCTTTAATGAATTCGTTGCTTGCAGTCAGTGAAAAAGATGACAATAATGACTTATATCAGTCTGCCCGAGAGCAGCTATGGTTGCAACATAGCTTGCCAACATTAGCATGGAGGGTGTTAATGACTGAATACAGCGTGACGCGCTTTGAAGTACTTTTACTGAAAGAGATGCACAAATATTGGCTATTAACACGTTGTTTATCAAATGAGGGTAAAATATGTTAAATTTGGGTAAAGATGTTGAAAGCTAAAGATTCTTCTGTAACCGGTTAAACTGTCTTCATTTAGATAATGCAAAGTAACATTTTAATAAATTATTAAAATGCATATGTAATTCAGTAGGTGTTATTAATAAATGAGACTTACATTATGTATAGTTTCATTACACACAGTCTGATATTTTTATATATTTATTTCTGTTAAATGTATTTGACATCCAGTCATAAGAACCCAAAATTCAGTTTGTTAGAATTTCTAAATATCTGAGGCAAAAAAATCAAAAATCCAAAAAGAATTGATTTTCTCTTAACAGATTTTTTAAGGGACACATTGTCCTTGGGGGACTAATAACGATGACAGTCCAGCTGGCAGTCTTTGACTAGCTCCCAAAAAGAGCCACAAAAGTAATTCGATGTTCATAAAGTCGCTTGTCAAATCAAGTAGATGTAAAGATGTAGGAAAAAGTATTTTAAGTGTTTAATTAGCAAAATTTGTTAACCTTAATATCCAATGTAAAACTCTTATATTCATTCTCATCTTTCAAAGCACTTTTACTCTGCAAACACACAGGCACAAGAGTAAGCTGCAAGTTGATAGTGGCTGGAATTAAACAAACTCTTCCGATGTTGATTCTTCACTGATCCACAGCTAGCCTGTAGTTTTTAAAAGGGTTGTCATCAAGAGACTTTAGTGCACATTATTTGAATGTTGTAAAAAGACAAATGGTATAGATTTACAGACCTCAGCGATTTAAGATTCCAGCTTTAATTTATTTATTAATAAGCTCCAAGCTGTTATGAGTCAACCTACATTTAACAGACGTAAATAAAAAGCACTCTAGGGACACACTTAATCAAAACTTAGCTATAAATTTTCCTCTCTGGGTTGTTTGAGTAAGGCAGAAGTGTCACAGCTTCAAACATAATTTCTCCTACAAGTACGCGGGAGGTCAAAAACATTTTTCCCCCCAGAAAGCACTAGTAGTAAAAGTCGCCTTAGACTGTAAAGCTGTCTAAACAGACCCAAGTCTCAGTAGCATTTTTCAAAAGGCACATATACATTAGATTTTGAGGTGACATAAATGCCTAAGCCAGCGAGTTCCTGCTTCTGCATCTTTCTCCTTCCACAGGGCCATCCTAACGGAGCCGCCACAGAGAAGCACCAGCCTGGAGATGGACTGATGCGGACAGACGTGTGTGACATTGATATTCATGGCAGTCTTGAGGTCATTTGGATTCATAGTTGAGGGAATTATGCAGAAGGTGCAGAATGAGGCAGATTTCTCAGACTAGGGAACAGAAGATGACCTTGAATTCCTTTTTCTTTTTCTTTTATTTTCCATAGATTCCTTAATAGTGACAAAAAAGTGACTCCACATTCACTCGCTTGTGCCAGTTTGTCATCATCTCAATATGCTTCATACAGATGAAGGCCTTTTAGATCAAAATATCAGTAGCTCTTCATGAATATGTAAACAGTGAGATGAGGAGTAGCGCTTAAAAAGTTTGAAGAAAGTGCCCTTGTGGGAACATCTTTGCACTGCAATCATAAAGTGCTCCCCATTTGATGATTCATACACACATACACAGACGCGTACACAGGAAGCAGTCCTGCTGCAACAATTTCTATCTGTATCTCCCATCTACTTCCTAAACTTTTCCCCCACTGCTGAAGTGCATCCTTTAAGTCTGATGCAAAATGTCAGATGCTCTTCCTAATAAAAAATACAAAAATTTGCATATTGTGTTTGACAGAGTGGTCCCATCTCTCGGCAGAAATGTATGAGCTGCGCTGCAGCGTGGAGCAAATGGGAAGCAATTCCAGTCACCACAGCCTGCTCATGTCATTCTCTATCTAGGTCACAAAAACCGGGAGGCTCCAAATGCTAACCACCATCATTACTTCACTAAGTGCTCACCCGCTTTTGACTTCTTTTATATGCCTCTCTGCTATTTATTCTATTTTTTTTCTTTTTCTTTTTAAGTTGACAATTCTCAAAGTTCCAAAATAAAAGCAAACATCAAGTCTGGGGTTCTGTGTCATGCTTGTGGGAGCCTTTTCTCATTATTATCAGAGGATCAAGCATCAAGTTCTTTGATCTGGACTGATTTGGGGAAACTCTCAAGTGAGGTCATTGAGACTTCAGAGAATAGTTGGTATCAAAGTGATTGAGAGATGAATAGGAAGCACAGTGCAGAGGAAATGCCAAACTAGAGCAGCTTTGTATCTCTGAGCAATCTGCAAAACATCTGGGCAAAATACAACTGTCACTGTGCTCTGATCAGTCATCAACACATTGTCAATATATTACATAGTTACTACTAAGAATTAAAGTATTTTACAGAAACATTGATACAAATAATAGTTCTATACATTTTGAAAGCTCCCAAATGTATAGATATTTAATTCTAATTCAACATAGAAGGATTCTGTACCAATAGAGATTAGTCACAGGAAACAAAGCTCAGGCATTGCCAGTTCCTAGTAGATAGCACTGATAAATAGCTTCTTCTTCTCTGTGTTGCATTTCTAAGATTCAAGTAAAAAAAAACAAAATAAAAAAGAGCGTATTCAAAGTAATACAATTTTAACATTGGTCAAGCTTTTAACTTTGGTGTGACTTAAGGAAGCAAAGGGATTCCAAAGCCACACAGAAGTTTCTGCTATACTATTGGACAGTATTTTAAATGTTTGCTTATGGAGGACCCGGTAACTACACCCTTGAAAAACAAAAATGATGCTCTAAATTAAATGAATTACTTCAACTGGCAATTGGCACTTATTCAATCAACTAGATTTATTATGTTTATAAGTTAGCAACTTAACTAATTTAAGTGTGGCAAACCTAATTCAATTACTTGCTGTCAATTCAAACAATTTATCTAAGTTGAATCAGCATTTTATTTTTGAAGTGCAACTGGCAAAGAGTACTGTTGCGTTTTGGAAGATAATGGGAGGGATCAAAGTGTACCACTTGGTTCAAGGAGTTAAACGTGTACTGTAACATTAAATGTCTTTAAAGCAGAAAAATGAACATTTCTAGTTTTATATTGGTGATTTTAAATTTTTGTTATTTCTGAGGGCTTATCATACAAAAATTTCCTCAGACATCACCTTTATCATGTTTAACTTTAACCAATTTTGTGTCACTCCTTCTGGGTCTTTTCTTGTAGCATCTTGCAGAGGTATTCATGCATTCACATGTTTAACATTGGAATCAAAACATGTTTTTGTTTTTTGTGTAATAACTTGCATCAGTACTTGTTTTATGGTTCCTTTTATTTCATTTCTAGTGCTTTTTAGCACTAGAAATGAAATATGATTCATTTATGTCAATCTTGCAAATATTTGACCTCAAGAAATATGGGCCAATCATATAAAATCAAAATAAAATACTTTTTGTGAAAATAGTGAATTAAAAATTATCAAATTATTATTAATTGATTTAAACTTTTTTTTTTTTTTTTTTTTTTTATTTAATGGAAAGATACTATATGAAGATGGGACTTAAATAAAGTACTCCACCTTAGTGACTGACTGTACTAAGTCCAGACAAAGCAGCATACCTAAACAGAAGCTTAATTCTTCTATAAATTCACATCTTTGACCATTGCATCCTGAAAGCAGCTCCATGCAGACAGATCTGTAACATGCCGGCTTTTGTCTGGTTAGTGTCGACCCCTCAAGCAGCCCTGAAAAACTTTAGATGTTTACAGTGTTGGAGTTGTGTTCTTTGTTGGGCCATATGGGCTTTTTCGGTGTCTGGTTTCAGTCAGACTCTCGCAAGTAGTATCTGTTTTCACTTTTACCCCTGGAAGGTGACTGATGATCTCTCCTTTGACAGCGGTTTGAGATCAAGGAACTTCAGTTGTATCACAAGGGAAGAGAGTTAAACAACCTCCCACATGGTGTCCATTTACTTGCAGTAGTTCTCTGCAGTAAGGAGAATGAAACTCAGGTGGTGTAGGTGGATTTTAAAAACTTGCATTTCAAGTGCTGTAAAAAATATGGTCATGTGGAAACTCATTAAAAAAAGATGTTTAACCTTCCTTGAATTTTAGTCAGGTTGCAAATGAAGAGAAATCAATTACAAAAAAAGGTGAACAGCCTCACCACGGTGTAAAGGTTAGGGGTAATATTTTCTAAATACAGAAAAGAGAGAAGAATAAAAACATTTCAAGCAGCTAAAGAACAAATGAGTCAAGCTTATTACTTATTTCTCTAACTTCTGAGGCAACAGATATTACTAAAGAAGCGCTGCACAATGTTAAGAAAACCTGCTGATGTTTGACATTGTGATAAACATACTAGTTAGTATTAAACCACTTTCCATCTCACCTTTCCCTTCACTACGATCTTCCTAAAAATTGTAAGGTTTAGCATCTTGGACATTGCGCCTTTCACTTGACAGTCACTTGAAAATTGACTTTCACTAAAGTAAAAGTCAACTGGTAAAATGTAAAGCCTAAGTATTCATTGTTCTATTTATCTATATAAACAAATATTGCATCTGAGCTGTTCAATGCAATTGCAACATTGCAAACACTGATAATGGTATTTTATTTAGTGTGCAGCTCTTCTATTAATAGGTCTGTAATAGCTTCCTGTCTGCTTCCTGCTTGTAAACTAAACTTGCCACATGTTACAATCCCAGTGGCATAATTACCAAGGTTTTATGAAATACAAATCAGAAATTATATTGTGGGTATTTGCTTAGTCAGCACATTAGGGTTAATTGTCCGTTATATAATATATTCGACTGTTTTGCAAACAATAAAAAATCTAAAAGCCCACACACTGGATAATCCATGTTCAGCATTATCCCTCATTTTTAGGTTTGTCCCTTTAACCACGTGGAATTTAAATGGAAACTTGGTCAAAGTAGAAAAAGGCATATTTAAAGTGTGTCATTGGAAGTCTGGAGGATGCCAATTGGGATTTAAAGAAGCCTGTCTGAGAGTGGAAAGGAAGCTGATTACATAATAGACTGCTGGACTGTCTAAAGAACAAGCAAAGTTCATGAGGTTAGCATCATCTTGGGGATAATATCAGAGGTTGACGGGATACTTATGAGGTAAAAAGGTCTTAACTCAACAAACTGTATATATTGTTTCTAAGCAGGCAAGAATTATATTAACTTTTTGATAGATATTGAATATATGTGATAAATACACTAAGAATTGGTGCTTTATGCTCCCTGAAGAACAACCTGACAAAGAATGTGATCCTTAGACAGAGATTGATTGTGGCAAAATGTGCAAAGCAAGACACCATGGCTGGGACTTTGAAAAACACCATGGAAATTGATTTTTATAGCCCATCTTGACAAAATATCTTAAAGACACCCAGGGGCATAAATGAGAGGACTTTGTATACACATCAGGGTATTCTTTGTCCCAGTGTCGGTGGCCAAACTCATTAAACATAATTAGCAATACTCATTCCCTTACTGTCTTTATAAACACAAATATACATCATAACAAATGCATCTTCCCACCGGTGGCAGCTCTTCGTTACCTCAGGGGGTGTTGTAACTGTTAATTTACTTTATGCAGAAACTATGCAGTGATAAGGAAGGACAGGGATGCTTTCTAGTTTTGCATCACCCGAGTCTGTCTTGTCACTTCTGAGACACTGAACAAGGCGCATAGCGGTTAAGAGAGTACTCTTACTACATCTTACAACATTGGATATCTAGACACTTAATGGCTTAATATGAGTAATTTAGTCACCTCTGTCAGCACACATTTTTCCGCTAGAGCTTGCTTGCATTCTTCTGGTTATTACTTTGACGATCAACCCTGCTGTGACAATTTCCCCACAAGGTCAATATAGCATAATAAAGTACCAGGAAGTTGGAAACTGAAGAATATCATGGGAAAATGTTAATGTCCTGTCCAAATATAAACCTTGGATTTCTTCATGTGGAGTGTTTCTTTTATTGTTGTTTTTTTTTTTTTGTCAAAGAGCTAGAATGAAAGTCACAGACATGAAAATCAGCCTAGACAATTGCTGAATAATCACCTCATTTCCCTCAGTTTATTAATGTTTATTCATGTCAGCCTACACTAGACTGTAAAGCGGCAACAGGAATATTAGATCTGCCAAAAGAAAAGTGACCATGAAGTACATAGCTGCATGGAGGGCCACCAGTATACAGCCATTGCAGGATGCTTAGAGCTTGTTGATATTGCTTTAAGATTGATTGCTGCTTTAATAAATATCTTGGTGTTAATAGGATGTTAAGTAACATGATTTTATAAAAGCTTGTCAGATGACTTTAGCTTTGACGAACCTTTAAGATTAAGTAAAGCCAAGTACAATAAACTGGGTTTACAATTTCAGACTTTAATATTGACATTTGCCCAATAGTAAATGTAAAAGTAATTTGTAGGCTCCTACAAAGGTTAGATAAAATACAAAACAAAAAATATATATTTTTTAGTAATCTGTTCCCAAGGGTACTTTAAGCATTCAAATAGAAAGTATAGTGGAATAAAAAGAAGATGTATTTAAAAGAAACAATGTATTTAAGCGTGGCAGGAAAAAGATGGTTTAAAAAACATTTTAGAAAATGTGTGTTAAAAAAGGTGTGTGTATACATGTATAAACAGATGAGTTGGGGACCAATCACTTGGTCCACTGCATTTCACAAAGTTCAAAGAAATCAGAGCCATTTGCCAGAAATTATTAGAACTTTCATACTTTCTTATGATAAAAAAGTTGTATGAAAGGGTTCTGGTAAGACCTCGGTAGATCTTCAGGCTTATTCTAACCTTCACTGATACAATCATTTAATTAAAAGTAAATAAAGGATTAGCAGTGTTTAATTTTTTTTTAAGAATATGTTAGGTATTTGTTTATGTTGATATAAGGTTTTACTCAAAAGTTTTATAGTTTTCTGTGTTTTCATCCCAAATTTAAAATGTAGACTTAATTTACCTTTGAAACATAAAAGTTGTTGCATATCTTATTTACTGAGAATTTAAACTTTGCAAGCTCCCGGCTCTTGAAGGTAAAGTAAACCCATTTGGCTGAATTTAAACTACATGACCTCATTATTCAATACAAATAATACCGTTTATAACTAGAGAATAAACAGAGACAAAGCTTCTCTTGATCATTCTTGACTTATTACGTAATGCAGCATATTAAACATTGGTCAGTTACTGGATTTTTATTATACTGTTTTTTTTTCATGGTCCAATGCTGTCTTCCCTGTTGTTTTTTTGTGTCTTTCCCCTGAATAATAAAACTCTGCACAAAGAGGTTGAGCTCGTGGGTGTAGATGTCTCCGATTGTATATACTAGTTCTACGTTATCAATCAAGGGACAAACATCCTGCTTGGGAACAAACGTATCGCTATGCTATAAAGTACAGATCTGTGTCTGGTTGCTCTTGGCCAGCTTTGTATCTTCTTGTGTAGAGTAGACCCTAAGAGATGGATTTATTTTTTTTGTTTCGTTTTTACTTTTTGTTTTCAATAAAGCACTTCTTACAGCATGATGGTCGATAAGAATTATTAAACATTTATTGTCTATTTGACCTGATTGTTGGGAAACATTTTGAAGAATAGTGGTTTTTCACAAACAAAATATTGGCTGAAAAGAATTCCTACATCTGATCATTTGTTCTTCTTCTTTAACCTCTTACCTAAGTTAGTTTTGTGGTTTTTAATGTTCTTTATTGACCTGTTGGAAAAACAGTCAATACACTTTTGGAGTAAATTTAGCAGGCTTGCGACTTGTTGAAAGATCACTTATTGATCCAAGATCTCGTCCATGTGGATAATGGCTCTCCTTATGGTTTGCTAGGGTATACCAATTCTATATGTCAATCAATGGCTTGCTAAAATGATAAATGTTAATGACTTTTATATCTATTTTTTTATCATTAAATTTTCTCTTGTGTTGCATTTTGCAATATCTTTGCTTCACTGTGTTATCTGTTGAATTTTAAGATGGTCTTTTTTAGTTTTAGTCTGACTGTATAAGATGCTGAATCACATTTTAATGTTATTTCCTGTTTTTTTGTTGGTTTTTTTTTAGCGTTCACTCTTTTAGTTTTCCATCCACAGTTAATGCATTCTTTCCTTACCTATGCATACATATACGTTTGTTTTATTTGAAAACATATAAATCATACGCCTTGTGTCATTCTTACTACGTATGGATACAGATTGCAGAAATCAGACTTTGGAATTGCAATTGAAATTCAACTTGCTTCAACAACAAAAATGTGGTTAATAAGTTATTTCATATTTTTTCAGGATTTTTTAATTCATACTTTAAATGAAATAATTTAAAGAGTTTTGTCTTTACATAATCTTACTACTGCATTCCTTAGTTTCCAAGACACCTGGAGAGCTTTGACATTGATTTTGTTGTTGTTGTTATTTTTTACCATGGGTAGTAAAGTAAAAATTACATTTGTGATAGTGGATCATTTGATAATCCCGGGACCAACCACCGGTTCCCGCCAGGTCTTTGGTCCCGGTATTGTTGAATGTGAGTGTTATGTGTGATTGTGGGTCCGGGTTTTTTTTTTGTTTTGTTTTTTTTGTTTTTTGTTTTCTGTGTGTGTGTGGGTGTGGTGGTGGTGGTGGTGGTGGGGGGGGCACTAGGGTGGGACGTTGTGATTGTGATTTCTTTTTTTTTTTTTTTTTTTTACACTCAGG
>JAUZNJ010051936.1:0-30171 GCA_034780135.1 Jordanella pulchra | reverse complement strand
ATATATATATGCTTTCATTAAATGTTTTACTTGTTTCATGATCTTATTCACAGTGTCGTTCCCTTTGTTTTTTTTTTTAATATTTTTATTACTCTGATATTTGGGAATTTATGATGGCATATTATCATTGTTAAACCTCCCATTTCAGTTGCCATTTGAAGCAGTTAATACAATAAAAAATCTACAATAAAAAAATACGTTTAAAATTTATCTATTACAAAATAATTTCTCAGGCGAACGCTTGACATGTCATTAATCAAAGGGAAATTTAGGTTTTCGTTGCGTTAAGCCAAATTTCCTCACTGGTTAATTGAGTTTTGGACAAACACCAGCCATGTTTTGTGTGTTGTTTTGCCAAGATTACGAAAATATAACCAAAAAAAGCTGACAGCTTTTGTTCAAGAAGTGCGAGGTACCAGTGATGTTTTGCGCAGGCAGAACATATGTGTAAATATTGCTCTGTATTTTGCAAACCCAGCCGCGCTGCCAGACCTCCAGCTGGGGCTCGGTGTGAATTTTGGGATTGAAAGAGTTACGATTTGTCATGCTCCTTTTTTTCCAGGATTGGGCCGAGAAGACACCCGAGCCTACCGACAACTAAAGAAAATCCCAAGTTCACCCAATTCGGGTACAAAATCATGCACGCACAGTACGCATCCATGAACATGTGCTTCCAGTTTGCGAGAAGCTTCGGTAATAAATAGAATTACCAAGCTCGTTTTTGTGCTTTCTCTGATTAAAAAACAAGAATCCACAATAGCGAAATTCAAGTAGCTACTACAAGATAATAGTTTTTGTGCCAAAAGAAAGGAGGGTTTGAAATTTAAACAAGCACCTAATTATAATTAGAATTGTTTTACTTTAAACTTAATACAGGAAAACAAATAGTTAGTTAATGGGTTTGAATAATTTAAACATTCTGCTTTATAATTACCAACATTGTAATTTGTATTACTTTTTATCACCATAAAATGAAGTAAATCCGTGCGCCCAGTGACCCCTAGAAACGATTTGACCCGAGAAGTGCGCTCATAGAGCCTTACAAGATGACTGATGACTACTGTGCAACTAATATTTTTCTGTCAGTGCAAGTGGTATCGGCCTACAGAAATTTCAGAACAGAAAAAAGTACAAAATACAATACAATACTGTGAAGCAGAAGAATTGAGGAGAAACAACACAAAATAAAAAAAACAAACACCTCACAATCAGAACGGAAAAGAAAATAAGGGCCCATTTCAAAACCAGGGTTTTGGGGAAAAGAAATCTGAAAATATTTTACTATAATGGAGGTTACATATGTTCCTCTCTTCAACCATTCGATTGCAAGCTCTTAGAAGAACCAGACGCTTATGCTGGGCCTTTAAGGAGTTTTGAGAGGTAGCCTTTAAAATATACTTAATTTGTGATAATCAGTTTTACAAAATAACTAATATTCTTTGCAAGTACAGAACAAAATTGAAAGCGCACATTTCAGGTCAATTCACTCTTTTCTGTCCTTTTGATATTTCCCAAAAACCAGGAGAGGGAGCCAGGTACAAGGATTTAACAAGAGAAGAAGCACAAAGTAATATTACAGGCTCGGTAAACTTCGAATGTATTCTCATTCAAGTTTCAATAATTTGAGGATGAAATGTCTTTATGTTTGTGTTTTCCCATTCAGGAATATTTCTCGTTCCCATAATTAAGGGTTTTGGAAGGAAACCATGTTTGTACTTTACATCTATTGGGAAATTAAACATATACCCTTTTTGAAGAACAAATATTAATTCAGAATACTCTCGGCTTGACCATACAGCGCGAATTATAGATACACACCGGTCTCCCGCTTTAATCAAGCACAAAACATCACTAGACAATACTCACCGGGGAACGCAGGAAAGTTGAAGATGCAATCAACTCTTTGCAGAGGGTATCGATGAAATAATCCCAGATGTGGCCGGGTGGATTTCAGGTTACTGGAGACAATCCTTGTCTTTTTTTATCCGGATTTCGTGAAAAGTGCCTGATACGACTGAGAGTTACTTTGTTTTTTATTTTGTTTTTGGTGTTCAGGAGAGCCCCAAAAGTTAATCTACAAAAAGCGCTCCATGCGCTTTTAGCAGTTTAAAAGTTCTATTCAATATAGTGGAATATACAAAAGAAAAACTTAGATTAAAAAGTAAGGTGGAAATAGTTTTTTCCCCTTCAGTGCGTAAATTGTTAGACAGCTTTCACCAAATAAAAGCCAAAGTGCCGCTGGTATGATCGTAGGATGTAACCCTACTTTGTCGACTCATTTATGAATAAAGTGAAATGGAGAGACTCGATGATGAAAGTTTGACTACAAAACAGGGCGAATTCTGGCTTGCACATGAGATCCAGCCACTTCAGCCACTCAAGTCATAGCTCCCTTTACCTGCAGAAAGATCCACACGGCGATCCTTGCCATACATGGCTTGTCAATTTACCTTCCATTCTTCAGTGCTCTGATAATTCCCTCAGCCCAGGTTAAAAGTTTTCATATGCAAAAAAAAAGAACAAAACCCCACATACAACAGTCCACCACCGCAAAAATTGACAAGTTAAAAAAATGGATCCGGAATGTGTGCTCCAAATTAAAAAAGATGATCTTCCCCTAACGTCCAAACCTTGAGGCTTGACGAACGCGCACTGTGTCAGGAGGACAGACCGTGTCAACAACAGCGTCTTTAGCTGGCTCAGAGTGCTTTATGCTCCCACGCTCTATGTGAGCGTTTGGTTGCGTTCAAGTGCAGAAAAATAGCCCTCCCTCTCCTTTCCTCCCCCCCTTTTTTCTTGCCTCTCTCACCTGCTACAGTTGCCTCCTCTCTCAAACTTGCACTGATGCGCATTTCAACAAAAAAATAAAAAGATGGTTGTTCTTCAAAGCGCATGCGCTTCAAATTAATACCTCGTTTTCCTCCAGCGACTAACTTTTTAAGAAGCAAGGCATTTCAGCAAAGGTAAAGTGGTGCAGGGAGGGGTGGCAGTGAGAGAGAGGAACAGAAATGAGGGCGGAACAGGCTGTAACAAAACAAGCGTCTCTATTACCTAAAATAAACTTATAAAGCACCCGCGGCTATTAGCCCATCCATACCAGGGCAGAGTCGGAGATTTTCACCGGCTGCAGATCAGGTTACCGCTACAGCACAATCAGTGCAAGCAGGTCCTAACCGTGCGCTGCTTACACAAGCCGATCTCATCACCCGAAGGCCTGTGAGCATTTTCAGTAATTATTTTTTGATGGCACTCTATCTGAAAACAGGCAGCCGAAATCTGACCGCTTCTAGGTCGATATTTTTCAACGAGACTGACACCGACTGTTGGGGTGGAGGCAAAGTGACTAATAGTTTCACACAGGAAGGCTCTGAGTCGGCCTGTACTCATTAAATGCGTGTATTCTGTCCCAGCTAAGGAAATTGGAATTAGATTATTAGTAAAATATTTAAAATGAGAATATAAATATGAGTTATGGAGGTCATTATCTGCCTCTGTGCTTAATCTTAGGTGCCCTGACCTTATACTAATGCATCTTAGTAAATACTGATTTAACAATAGGGAATATATTTCAAGTATTTATTTTGTCATTTTTGTATTTATATGGGTTACAGGTGGTTGTGTTATTCTTGTGCTTTTAGACTTAACAGCTGAGGGTGGGCATTAGGGGCACCTCATTGGTGTGGTTCAGATTTTATATGACTAAGGGAACTCTCTGTGCCAGTCTGGGGGATTATGAGTCCTCATTTGCTCCGCTGTCATGTGGTGTCCCACAGGGGTCTTAGGATCCCTAATTTTTTGTCTTTATTTGATCCATTTGGGTCATTTTTTTTTTAGAAAGCACATGGTTTCTTTTTACTTTTGTTGATGATTGTCTGTTTCATGTCCTTACTTAAAAATAGCTTTTCTCTGTTAAACTACTGCTTAATTGTCTCTGTCTTTGGGACTTAATGGATTTAACTTTTCTACATTTGAAAAAGACAGTTTATTTTGACACCTTGTGGAGCTATAGTCTTTGGCTCAATATATGAAATCAGTCATCACAAATCTAGGGGTTAAAGTGGACAGTAATCTAAAATTTGATAATCATATAAGAGCAGTGGCATAAACAAGCTTTTTTTTCATTTAAGGCAGCTGGGCAAGGTTAAGCCGAATCTTTGAAGAGAGAACTACGAGGCAGTAATCCAGTCTTTCATCACTACTCCGTTAGATTACTGTAATAGACTTTATATAGGGGTCAATGCTTCCTCTGATACTCACATCGAGAGGGTCCAAAAAGCACATCTTTTTAACACAAAAAAGCCAGTTTGGTCTTACTGCACTGGTTGCCTGTACATTTTAGAATTAATTTTCAAGTCTTTGTTTTTAAAGCATTACACAGTCTTTCCCCAATCTATATCACTGGACTGCTGCACCCTCATATCACCTCCTGCTCTTTTAGGTCAACAGACCAGCTGGTCCTCAGCATCCCCCCAAAAAAGAAAATTTAAGCTTCAAGGTGATTATGCCTTCTTTACTGCCATGAGGGGAAATGTGTGAGGGAAGTGTGATGTCTTTTTAAGGAAACCTATGATTTAAGGGTACCCTTTGATTGTGTAATTGTTAGTTCTTGTTCTTATTCTTTAACAATACTCTGTAAATTCATTATAGGGGTTTAGCTAAAGGGGACTAAGCGGGGCTGAGGTTGGGCTTGACAAAACACTTTGGAGCATAAGATCACATATCTCCCAGTCATCACAGACTAGAAACTTTATATCAGGTCCTAGACTTTCGGATCTTGAATCCTAATTAAAGGTTACATTATCTTTAACTTAAGACAGGATTTTTCCGAACATGTATTTGTGTGGCGGCTTCTGAAGCACAGACTCCAAACCATGCCCATTTTTTGTGATTCTACCAAACCCTTGTTTCAGAAACATCTTAAAGAGGCATGACAGTGTTTTCTAATGATACTGCCAACTGTGGTCAAAACACAGATCTACAGCATTCTTCTGTCTGTTCCCCCATGGTGTGTTCACGCGGTACTTGACTTGATTTTTTTGTTTTTTTTTTACTCTTTTTACCTTACATGGAGTTGTCATTGGTGTCTGAGTTGAAATGGATGCCAGTCGCTTCTGAGTATTCACAAAATTCATCTTGAATATAATGCTTTGATTTTTTTGCTGGGTCGGACCCATTCAACATGGACTCCTCTGATTGTCACATCCGCAAACATAATGTATACAAACAAATATGACTTACAGACTGATATGAATTGATTTGTATTATATACTTTTATACCATTTATGTTTGCTAAAATGACAACACAGCTTGTATTTACTAACCTGCTTGGCAAATCAATCAAAACTAAAGCACAACGTGTTTAAATTCAATTTCCCCAGAGGTTGCATGTTAGCAGGAGGCACTGTAAATACCCTAATCTGTAAACCATGATATTCAAAATTACAAGAACTAAAGTCTTGATCTATTTAACTCGATGTCTAATAACCATTTCTTTTTTTTTTAATGCTTCATATGCATCTATTGCACAAAATATAGAATTGCATGTCAAATGGTTAAAAAAAAACTCACAATAGCTTAAAAAGCAAATAGGTAGCCCACTGCTCCTGTACGTGACATCATTTTGACAGCTTTGCCAGCTGGAAAAGAAACAGATTTTCCACAAAGGACTTAAACAAGATTTCGACAGTACAGAACCTTTATTAGCATTTGAAATCTAGAATAAAGTGCTTGATGAGTCCATAGTTTTGGTTCCAGCTAATATTACTATGGTGGATGCTGGGGAGGCTTTGACTACATCGGAGAACACTTAAAACATGCTCAGCCACATTTCAAGATCCCCCCCTCTTCCTCCACCACCCTGTCTCACTACATCCCCTTCCATCCCCCCATGTTGCCTCAGGAAGAAAACTGGGCAACATCTGGCTAAGTTTATGAGCGTGAGGGAGAGAGAATTGGTAGACCATGAAAACTGGGATTTTTTTCTTTTCAGCCTGTGCAGCAAACCATTCTTGGAGCTGCCATTAGAGGCGATGATATTTTAATCTTGTGAAAATGCTCAACATAGCAATGAAATTTACCAACAAGGCCTCTGATGTCATTCTGATAAAAACACATGTTGCCGCTTAAGCGAAAAGTTTTATTTGAACAATATGAACAAACCAAAAGCTGCCAAACATTGTGGAATGAGCCAAGGGTGAACACTGTTACCCCCAGACATTCACATTCATTAAAACTCAATGAGTAGGACCAAACTAAACACACACACACACTCACACACACACACACACACACACACACACACACACACAGTTACATATGCTGTACAGAGACTGTACATATTTAATAATTTACACAGTGGTAAGTTTCTGAGTCAACAATACAGCAACTATTGTCACCTCAAATCAACATTAGTACAATGAAACTGCAGTTCTTTAGACTGGAAGTCACTTTAGGGTTGGATTAGTTACAGATATATACAAGATCAATAAAAAGATAATTGAACACATCACTCTTCAGTATAAGACACAGCTGATGTAAAAAGAACAAGAGTGGCACTCAGATTATTCAACTACTGAAAATCAAACAAAACACAACATTACACAGAAGGAGAAATGTAAAACACTGCACTTTCCTTCATAGTGAACTAATTTCCTGACTTTGAATGTAAGCTGGTTCTCATCTTTGTGGTAATGTCAAGATTCACCTCTTTGCAATGCATTATAAAATAATTCATATCCCATAAACATTTTCATCATAATAAAAAGACACATTTCAACATGTTTCCATTTGGATTTTTTTTTATCAACATATACGGAGTGGTGCTTGCCACAAGCTATAGGACAGCAGGTTAGAGAACTTTGTAGCCTACAAAGCATTATCACACACTTCCTGCTTGGTGAGCCATCAGGATTGCAGCATTTAAATAAGCAGTGATGATGCTGGGGTAAATCTAAAACCTGCAGGACATCAGCCCTTGAGATGTAGAGTTAGATACCCAAAACTGTGTTAGAATGGCCCACTGGAAGTTTAGACCTAAATCCAGTTGGTAAACTGTGGTTAGAACTATATTATATTGTCCAAGATGTGATCTGACTGATGTTTAACTATCATGTGAATAAAATTTGGTGGAAGAAATTCAATGTTTACATTTGCAAAGCTTATAGAGAAATAACCTTAAAGGCGTTTCCAACTGTAAACGCAGAAAAAAATAGTTCTACAAAATAATCAGAGTTATGCACTACTTTGTTCATAAAACCCCATGAAAACACATTTCAGTTTTTGGTTCGTATGTGACTAAAATGTAAAAGGTCCATGGGGTACGACTAACATTGCAAGGATAGTTTCCCAATTTAAAATCTAAACCGGGCAATGATTAAATCTTGGATAATAGTTGAATCTGTTGCAGTCCCATCTCATTAATCAATCCCAGTAGACTGGGGCAATTCCTTTGGCACGGGATTTTGAGGTCCATGTTGTCATATTTACAAAAGTCTTATATTTATCTGCAGAAGCAAATACCTTCCTGGCCAAGTAAATCTGAACAGGTATGGATTTGGGGCTTGTTCTTTTTGCTCAGCTTCATTTTGCTTGCAGTCATCAGCAGTGTTGTGACTCTTTGTTAATGTGAAGTCAGGCCTCTGTAGCATCACGGCACAGCAAAACGATTCCAGCTTCCAGTCTATTGAAAACAGCCCAGGAATTGAAGGCAGGAACAAGCTTGCCAAAACTGTGTTGCAGTAAGGGAGATTTATCCACAAAGAACTCAGCTCCCCAGCCATCCATTGTGTTTGTCCACAAATGTGACTTTTATCAGTGACATTGACATTTAAAAGCATTTAAAAGCCAAATTTGTTGCACTTAAGTATTTTTATAGGAGGGGCTGAAAACAAGGATAAATCCTCTGGTTCTGGGAGCTGAGACTAACCATCCCAGTGGTTCCAAATGCAGCTCTGAAAGAAACAACAAGAAAAAAAGAATTAGTAAGAGGTGAAATGCAAAAAATATCTCACTAAACATTACTTTGGTGACTGAGTTACTTCGTTTGGTTTGAAGGTACAGACCAATATGTCTATTTTGGTGTCGACAACCTTCGTTTTCCTATCGCACCTCCTTGAGAATTCTCCAAATGGTAACTATGCAAACATCAAATGCTCATTAATAAAGAAGAGGGAAAAGAGACTATTGGAATGTGTCTGTTATTCAGGCTGCACAGCAGTCAGCAACAAGTCACTTCTTTCCTGAGGGCTGTGAAACAATGATGTATGTATAGTTTGCTAGGGGCGCCTCATTGGCTGAGCAAACAGGCCCCAAAATAACTACCAATCAACGAAGATGCTATCATCACTCACTCACTGTTGGTATTGTGAAAGATTTAAAGTAAACTTTGTTTGCCAAGAACCCAAATTATGTACAGATAAAACTATATAACCTGCATTTACGTATTGAAATATGTAAAACAACATTGCTTATAACTCTATTGTGCATACAGAGGAATTTCAAATCATAAGGAATGCATCCAATCTCTTCCTCCCTTACCCTGATTGGCTGCTACGCAAAGAGGGACCATCCATTACATGCAGAGGTAAATAAACAGTTGTAGCAATTAAAGTGCCATCATTTGTTATGCATTGTATGATGTTCATGTGTGTGTACGTGCATACAGGCATCTCTCCATTCATGCTATGCTTGGTTGTGTGTGAATCTGAATTTGCGTATGTATAGTGTTGAACATTCTCAGGTTTCGCCGTCAACTGCGCTTAAATTAATGATTTGGGGGCCCAAGAATCAACAAATGTGACCCCTAGCAGGCCATAATATGGAGCCCAACCTGCCTGTGGATGTGTTTGAAGGCCGCTTCTCTTTCTTCTCTGTCAGCACCTCACTACCTCCGCACAACAGATGCATTCACTACACAAACACACATGTGACGCCTGCACTCGTGTTGTTTATGAGGAAGTGTGTTGCCATGTGGTCATGGGCATGTGTACGCTTAGCAGCCTCTGATTATTTTACATGTCAGCATGTTGTGACAGAGTGTTAAAATCACATGAAATTTTAGGTTTTCAGAGGTTAGGTGTGACATTTTTGGACTTGATATGGAGAGACACACGATAAAGCAAAGCATTTTATATTAGCTGGGAAAGCTGAAAGCACATGGAAAATTTGGTCTGCCTAGATCACAGAGAGAGTGCTTAAGGCCTCTGTGGCATAAAGGTCTCACTCCACAATTTTCTGGATCATTGGCTGGAAAAGAGTAAGAAAGTCGGCTAAATGATCTGAAGAACATAATTGCTGTGGTGATTTAACATATTATATGTTTAAAACAACTTGAATTAAACTAAGCATGACAACTTCTAGCATATCTGCATAAAGGTGTACTGAGGTTTCATAAAGTCACTGCAATAATTTTCTGACATACGTTTCAAAATTTCAAAGACCTTCTAAGAAGTTGCCAGATAAAATTGCAAGGATTTTCTCTGGGTTGTGAAGCATAGAGTATGAGGTATTGTTGTGCTGCCTGCTAGCAGGCTAAAATATTTTATATAGAAATCTATCTGTATAGAAATATTACCAGACGTGACAAAAAAAGGCCCATTGATGAACACTCAGATAATGTTATTTGACAAATAAGAATTAACGTTTTATTAACTGCAGCAAACCTGATAAATGCCTCTCTGTAAGAAGCGGAACCAAGTGGGTCATGGAGTACATTTTTGTCTCAGTATAGCAAAATAAAATTTCTCTCTTTACCCTCAACTCCAATCAGCAATTCATATCTCCTCCTCCCCATGTAAACCTCGTCTTCCTCCCTTTCTCTCCACTTTCAGGATGCTTAATGGTGGGATCACAAAAGGTGAAGACTTTCTCATATTAATAACCGTTTATCTTGTGCTTAGGGATGATGAACAGAGGTTGGTAATAACTTGTCACATTTACTCTGTTACATTTACTAAAGTATGTTTTGACAAAAATAAACTTTTAGGAACAATTTTTTCCTCCACCATTCTTTCTTTTACTTATGCTTAAGGGATGTCTTTAGAACGTTGTTACTTTTACTTATGTAAAAGCGACTGTATCCACTGTGAGTAACTTCACCGAAGAAAAACATGTTTGTTTTAAACAAAGGTGCTGTAGGCGAAGACACACAACCTGTGTTTCTATTAACCATCGGACTGCGCAAACTGTAAAAACACTGCAGTTTTGAAAAAACTCCCATTTTTCAATAGTTTTTACATTTCGATGGGGTGGTTTTTTCGGTCGCATCAAAATTAATATTTTTTAAAAAACTGCATTGAAAGCACTTTTTTCGCATATCAGGAGTCACATGATCTACAAATGAACCTTACTACTTTGTAAAAAGACGAGGAAGAAGACCAGAAGTTTTTGGAGGATGACGGCGTGGCAGATTTGGATTCATGTCTCTGTTTAAAATTGATTTGGATAAAATGTATTGTTTCCTGAGTCTGGATTTGTTATTAATTATTATCAATTACATTATTCAAAAAAAATTTTATTATAGTCTTTAAAATACCAGAATTTGCAAATAAATTTACATTTTGATGTGTCTCAAAAATATAATTCTTAACAGTAAATCAGACATGATGAGTTGCACAGTACTTAAGTAGCCTTTTTTCCCAATTTTTTTTTTGCCCTTGATTAAAAAGTATAGTGTAGTGCTACTCTTACTTAAGAACAATCTTGGGTACTCTAGCCACCTCTAAAGATGAACATATGAATATGACATATCATATATACATATATACAGTACTGCTGCTAGTTACATTGTTGATAAGAAGAAAGGACATTTTTATACCAAAGTAGTTCCAGTGCTTATCCTTGGCTGGTGCCAGATCCGGTTTGTAACTGTCAGTCTAAGAGGCCTATTTTGTTTTTTTCACATAGTGAGAATTGTCTTGGGCCAGATCATTAGATTTTGGTAACTGTTTTATCCACTCTCTGTTGTATTTAGAGTTTTATTAGTTAAACTTAACTCTAATAAAATGAATTCTTAGATAAAGAAGGTGACTGTAAATAGAGTAAAACTTATGAATTTTGTTTTCATCAACATCCAGAAACTGTTTAATGCCAGCAGCACTTTTGTTTCAAACAGGATTTAGTAACACCATCTGCCCATGTCAGAGGAAACAATAGAAGGGGTCAGAAATGGTGTTTAAGGTTTTGCACAACAGGCGATATGAATGTAGACAACAGTAACAAAATCAAGTTCTCACATTATTAGAGTTCTAATCTGAGTTTTTATAATGTCAGATTTTTTTATTAATGTTTTTTTATTTTCTGCCCTAATTTCTGTCCTAATTCAGGACAGAAATTAAAAACATGGCTCACATATTTGATCTAATTTAGATCAACTTGCTGTGGAGTTTTAAAGATGGTGCTCACAACACTTTGGTGTCCTTGAACTCACCACTATCATCCATCAATGTTAACATCATCATGTTACAGGACATTAATATCAAATCAAAAAGTCTTGCTGTGAGTTTGTAAAACCCTTCTTGTCTACAAGTGCTACTAACAGAAACTGCTGGTTAAGTGGGTCAGTGTTGCACTTGGAGACCACCAGTGTTGAGTGATTCCATCTTTTCTTTAAATTACCCTTAGTTTCAGTGTTCTTTAACTCCCACATATGCAAGAAGCAAAACATACCAAATTCAATTACAAGTACAAAAATTCAGGCCTCTCTTCAGCTCTTTCCACCACACTGTGAACTCTTAAACAAATCAGTAAATGGAATAAGGAGATGAAAAAAATTAGTGAGAGGTACTGCAAAACTGCCAAAAAAAGTGAGGATTCATTACTTTTTCGTAAAGACCAGAAGACATATCCAGTTTAAGAGAGGATGCTCAATTTAAAGTCTAACCTGCATATCAGGCTGCATCAGAACTACAAGATATTTTATCTGCAACAGTTACTTCAAGAGGCCATTCCTTCATCCTGCAACATTTACATTTTTTTTTCTCCTCTCTTCCTTTTCTCCCAGCCTGACTTTTACAACTTCCTCCTGGTTGAGGCTGCAGCCCTAACCCAAACAAAACTCCATTTTTTAGTTATTGGCCCTCATGGCATGTAATGGAGAATCAAGCTAATTATCCCTACAGCTGTTTTCACTTGCTTTTTATGTAAGCAATACCTGGCTGATCCAGAGAGCAACAGTGAGGCCCTTCTTAGCGCTCCAGGCCTCCAGGCCGGCTGGAATTAGAGAGCATAATGCCAGGTCCACACCCCCCACTCCTTTTCTGACCGATACTGCTCGTGTGTACCCCTGAACCCATCTCCCAGCACACAAGCCCATCTAACTCAGCTTGACGGAACCCCCTTCGACCCAACACACATCCACAGACATCCAGAGCCTCCCTGTCCACCCATAAATCTGCCTCTCAAATTCCCCCTTTGAACTTCAACAAAGCTGCTCTTCAACAACTAAAACGGGATCTGCATGACAAGCATGGGCTTTCTTCCACTGATGGCAATTAATGACAGAGGTGAGCGAGGGTGTGGCTTAGGTTAAATGGGAACCATCTCTCGCTGTCATCAGACTTGAATGGAGACAGGCAGAGGGGTAAAGACAGAGCACAGGGTAAAGAGTAAAAGAAAACAATTCCTCACTGGTTAATTACATAATTTCCTTCATCTGAATAAACACATACTTGGTTAAAGAAAGTGTGAGGAAGTTTCTCAGATGCCAATTTGAAGGGGTTTGCTAAAGAGACCTACTAACATCATCAATAACTTTACTCATGAAGGTAGATCTCAGACAAAACATCATCACCACAGTTTGTAGCCGTTGGGGAGTCATAGCCAAAATTATAGTTCAGTGTTGATCCTCTCTTCTTCAGCAATCCTTTAGAAGAGTGAGTCAGAGCAGATAAACAGTTGCCGGTGTAGTGTTTCCCTCAAAACAGTTCATTCCTGGCTGCAACTAGAGATGTATTCGGTATAAACACCACTAGGTGGAGTTGACTGTTGTTAAAAATGTACATACATTTGTGTACCAATCTTATTAAACTCCCATCAAATTGGTATAATGTATCTTTTACTGAGTTGGACACTGTGTATGCTTTACGTATATTGTTTCCTAGCCTTTATTTTGTTTAAATTGTTGTTTATAACCTCCCTGTAGCACTTCAGACTGAAATCTTTTTGGAAACAAATTAAATAAACACCAGAAACCGTAATGCCATGTTTTATTTTGGCCTAATAACAATAAAGATATTGTTGATGGGAAGAAATAGCAGAACAACTCCCCATTCCAACTTTTCCCTCTGCTTGCCTGCCTTTTTTGTCACTAATCCTTTGAGGAATGATGGAGGACTGTATGGGATGGTGGTTAGCTCCCTGATTCCAGCCAAAGTGTGTCAGTATACAAGTGATACGAGTGGAATATGTTCGACCAACCCCTGATGTGAAATTTACTTTAACACATTCATGCATCTAATCCAACACACCAAAACATATGCAGTTGTATGGCTGTGCATATATTTTTGCAACACAAAACACTGAGAGGAATTTGCCATTTTTTACAAGAAAATAACAAGACATCAAGGTGTTATGACATGTTCAAACTGGAGACGAGGGGACAAATTACCTGGTGATGAAACAGCCGTTTTTCAAGCTTGTTGCCTTTGACGGGTGACTGGCTTATCAGAAACTAAAGCATCTAAACTATTTTCTGATCAGTGAATGCACCATGAAAAGCACTTCCAGGTTTCACTCATTACAACACTGTAGTGTGTGGAACTGCTGTAGGATGAGGACTCAGAATTCCAGTAAAACTTTCACTACAAGTAAGATAAAGTTGGAGCACAGAATTGTGAGCATCTGCTACAGCATGTTAATAGATCTTTTAGGTTGGGAGAAAGTAAGACTTTCAGAAGATAACAAAAAGCTTGAACGGAGTAGAGAGAAGGTAGTTTGATGATTCTATTTGAGCTTTCAACATTTATCTGTCATCTATTATGTTGGAATTGCAAATACTAGCAGGCTTTTGGAGAGTGCTGTTTTTGTTTTCTTTTTTTTTTAGACCAAAATACATTTTAAATATAAACTCTTGAATCATTAAGTCTTCTCTTTTAAACAGTAATATCCAGTTTTAAAGAGCCAGCTTTAAAAGAAAGGCTAGAAAAGTGTCAATGCTATCCCGACATTGCATTATAGAGCTACAAGAGAAAACTGCTTAAGCTGATACCAACAGGTTAAAGCCTTACAAAACCTGCAGAATAAAAATCTGTGCTCCTGCAGTTCATACATTGATTTAACATCTTAAACCCCAAAGCCACCCTTTTGTTTTAAAACAACATGCCACTCTTACAGGTAGAAAGTTGAGGTTTTGAAACAACAGGTGCTTGGAATTGTATACCTCATCCTCCACGCTTCCTCTTTAACTAATTTAATTCGTTGTATTTAAAGTTTCTTTCCTAAAATGATTAAAAATTGAGACAAAGATGTGGGATTGGCAATGTGTTTTGTTTATGGAAAAATGTTATGAGAGCTGCTGTTTTCCAGCTGCCTTCATGTCGATATTTTAAACAGGGCTTTAGCACTGTACCTGCTTTTAATAGTAAATACAGTAAGTTTTTGCTCCATAACAACATCTTGACCTGGAGCTTAAACTTGACATAGAGCAGTGGCAGCCTATCAGCACCAGGGCCTTACACTGAGAGGCCCAAACACGCCTGCCTCTTGAAAGTACCGCAGGCCTAGCCAGACAGGGGTTGAGTGGGGAGTGGTTGTGGGTGCATAAGTGAAACCTGAGCCCACATTAAAGCATCACCATCAGGTAGGAGATCAAGAGAGGCCTCCATGCTCTTAGAGTTTGCGGGAGTCCGGGTCTCTGAAGCCCTATCTAACCTCCATCTGGAAAGAGAATCTGAGGGTAGCCTGATGGTTCGATAAAAAAGGCCAACGCCGACTGACACGGTAACAGCTTCTTGCCCCCATTTGCACAAAAATATGGATGCAAGTTGAGTTGTGGTGCACTCCTATGTGGGTATTGTGGGAAGGAAGGGAAAGCTTTGAGTGGGGTGGTATTATCGGTGCATGGTGGCATTCAGATTGCTTTGACCTACTACCTTTGAGTTCATTGAAATACATTCACAATGAAATACATATAGTATGCACTCCCCTGTGTTGAGCAAAGCAGCATGGAAAGAAAGACAACTAACATGTGGACATTTTTGTTTTCTACCTGGTAAAGCTTCCTTTTCTACACAAGAGTCTTAATAAAAAAATCCACTGTTCCCACAGTGGCAGAGATGATTATTTTTCTTGGGTGCTGCTAACTCTTAACCCTCCTCTTGATGTCTTCTCAATATGACATCAACTCCACAAAGCCATTAGTTTTCACTCCTGACCCAACTAGTTGCTTCCTTTCTTTAACTGCCCACAGACTCACTGTTTCTCCATCTGTTCTTTATTGCCCACTGTTCAGCTCAGCTTTCTTCTTATTGCCTCTCCATGAGACCAAGTAGGACTCAAATGTGGAGGAAAAGGAGATATATTTCTAAAAGTTGCTAAAATTGTATTTTACATATGTAATGAAGCAAGTGTATATGTGCATGCCTCAAATTAATAATAAGTACAAAAGAAATTTGAAATTTTGGTTTGGCTGAATTGAACGTGTATTTAGGACTACTTCAGTGTCTTCTCAGTCTGTGCCTTGCTTATTTTGTTCAAGTGTGGAAACAGCTGTGCCAAGAAAATCTGATAATAATGTCTGTTCAGGAGCTCCAGGTATTTCAGCTGAACAAGTTCAGACAGAGTTACACACAGTCGGCTACATTTTGTGTTTGGTCATCAAACACCGGGAGATATGGCCATTCTTGGTAGAAAAATCATGCATGTCGTTTAGTTTTATGGGTTTTATGCATTACCCTTTATTCTAAAATTTGTGATAATTCTATTGCCCAGTTATTTATTTTTTTCTCCTGTGCTAAATCAAATATCAGTCTCATGTCAGAAAATAGGGAGAAGAAAGAACAAAGAGGTTTTTGGATGAGTGGAGAGAGTGCTTTTGTTCTTTTGCCAAGCTCTATCATGGTACTTAACACTGGGTAAGTCTAGTCTCAGAAAGAAGAAGTTATGTTGTTGGCTCTATCTGTTTGGTGCTCTTAAGGTCAGTATAGCCCCAGGACATGAGACATATAGTATATACACTGGGGATAAAGAAGGAGGCTTTCACAATGCCTGGTGGTCTACAACAAATCTCTACCTCCATTTGACCTCTGAGTCACATAGTGAGAGCAAAGGGTGATGGAATGTCTAACAAAATGCCAGACAATTACTTTTAAGATCCTCAACTCTGAGTATTGCACTTTTTAAAAATGTATATCTAATGCTTTACCTATATCTCACCAAATTAAAATAACAGATTTCACTTTTTCTTTTATTTGATTCACACATAATCTAAGAACACTTTTATTTGCTGAGAGTTTATTTCAATCAACATTATTTTTGTAAATTATGAAGATATCACTTTAGTTTGTAAAGATATTTCCTATCCCATTTAGTTCCCTCCTCTTCCATGCTGTTATTACGATTCCCACACAAGACTTTGTGCACTTTTCTATCTTAAAGATTTTTCCTTCAAATTAAATATAAAACTTTTAATCTTTAATCATGTAAGGTTGTATACTCCTCCCACCCAATCATTTTAAGGCCTTAAACTGATACCATAAACATGTAAATTGATTTAAGATGTCCTAACTGGTTTGTTGAAAAGGTTTCTGACTGTTCAAATATACACTTCTAGGGGTGCACCGATTGCAGCTTTCTGGCCAATCACAGATTGCTGATCTTTGAAAATCCTGACATGCCGATTCCAATTTTGATCAATAACTATTTTTTTTATAACAGACACTGTCAATTGTTAAAGAATCACAAAAAATCTTAAATATTTCAATCCTATCTTACTGAAAGACCTTAATAGGTACCCGTGAAATGAGAAAAACATATGAAACTATTGCTCTCAAATAAAAAGTTTAGAGCATTGATGTTCAGACCTTTCAGAGGTAGATACGATCTGTGGGAGAGATTGGTTTCACATCTAAGTATTATATAAATTAAGGAAATTAAGCAGATAAATCAGTCCACCCTTTACAGTTCTTACATAAAAATCCAACATTTTCTAAAAAAATAGATAAGTATCTGTGAAGACATGATATAGTAATCAAAAACTGCTGGAACAGAGTGAATATTTTTTAAATTTTTATCCTTTTAAAAGTAAAATGACTCTTATCATGTTATAACTCCTGTTTTCAGTAAGCTCATTGTCTTTTTTTTAGTTGTTTTTTTATATAACTTATATACTGCTACTTTTAATTAATAAACTTAATTGAATATTGCCTCAAACTTCCATAGAAACCTTCCCTTTACTTCAGGTTATTGCAGCAACAGAATTTCATACCTGCCCATGTCTAATCTGAACAATAAAAAGCATCTGGGGGGCTGTAAACCTTTAAAGATCAATCTTTAACTCAAGTTTAAATTCTTGAGTCTCTGTTCACAGTCACCTTGAACTTTAACAACCCTTCGGAGCTCACTGCAAAGATATTGAGAGTGCTGCCTGTGAAATCTTAAGGGAGATGCTGAAGATCATAAATAAGCATCGTTCAAAGTGACAGCTTTGGCCGAGTATGCTTAGAGAAAGTAAATACTCCTCATTGCTTCTGACAAAACGACTCATAGTCCTGCGATATTTACTGCTCCAAACACCCTATATACATTAAATAAGCGCTGATTGAGACATCCACACTGACAGTGGTAGGGCTTGTGCTTAACATCTACTGTCTGGCTGTGGGATTACAGCATCAGGTTATGATGCCCAGGCTCAGCACATATTTCTTTGTTATGATAACCAAAAATGATATAGAGTGGACCACAGACTGTAATGTATGTAAACTTGTCTTTTCTCTGTTTATGAAAGTTTCAGATGTGGAAATATTGATTGCATCTTAAGTTAGGGATCCCCTTTCAGTTCTGGCTCCTTTACTGTAGATAACTAAAACAAAAGCATGACATGCTATCCCAAACATCATATTGATATCCAGAGGGGAAAAAAAATTCACATTAGAGAGGAAATAACAAAAAGAGTGAGAGAGAGACGCTGACAGGTCACACTTGATGACCTGCAGAAAGTGTGTCAGTGAAGTATGTGCAGACTTCCAGTAACTCATAAAATTTGCTCTATGAAATGTTACTGTGGGTGTTTGCACAGGGTTTTGTGTGAACTCCATTTAGTCTGGGTGGTGCTGGCAACAGCATCAGCTTTAGGCCTGGCAAGCAATGTCATGCGCTGATGTTTAGTAGGAGATTTCTCAGGTCACAGACTGTGACTTTCAACCACCACTGATATTACTCCACAACTTTAAGTATTCCTGTTCAACTGGTATACCTGACATCTCTCTTCTTATTTTGCATAATAGTGGGTGACAGCTGCCCAGTTCTGCTTAACAAGTTAAGAGAAAAGTTAATCCAAGTTGTTGGATATGTAAGTTACCTTGTAAGGATGGTTTAATTTCCCGTATTATAAAATAAGATAACCAACCTTGGAAACATAGGTATGGAGTCCAGCAAACTGGAATCTTCTATTTCTGTCTAAAAAGAAAAGCAGCAAACAATAAAAATAAAACTAATACGAGTTGATAGTTTTGGATTGATTTATGTTTTCCATTATTCTTTGACTAAAACAATTCCAGGCTAAAAAATACAATAGTTGATACTGAGAATTTGGATATGGAAACTTAAAAGAATGCTTCTTCATTCCACTGAAATCCACCCTAAAACAGCACTAGCATGCCCATATCAATAAACAATTATTCCTCCTGTTTATTCTGGCTTATGGTGGAGGTTCCCTCCTTAATGGTTCCAACGGAAGTTATATGAGAAAAAAGTCCAAACATGTCACATAATCCATGTTTGAAATCTGGTTTATCAGGCGAAAAAAGACTCAATATTTATAATTTAACCATAGTTGGAATGCTTCCAATATTTTTAGTGTGAAATGCATTATATATATTTTTTATTATTATCATTTTGTTCTTGTTTTTTTACAAATGGCTTGCTTCCTGGGTATCACAACAGAAATTCTAGTTTATACAATGAAAGCCATTTCATATAACATGAGTCTTCACAACATCCAACGATAAAATTTTAAAGAAACTGCACCTTTTATTCCTGGCCCCTCTTATGTTTTTATTTACTTTTTGAGAGACACCAGAAAGATTAATGTAAGCAAACATTTAAACAGTCTGTGCCGTTACGAATAAAAAGTGTAAATAATTTTTTTGAAGTGAGATTATGTAAATTTATTTGTAAAAGTTTGTTCGTCTATATGCGGGAGATGTGCTTTGATGTTAAGTGAAAACCTGGAGGCTAACTGTTTGACAAACCCACTTTGTTTTATTGTTTTCTTTTTTTTTTTTTTTTCAATTGGGCACATATTAACCAGGCAATTTTATAGTGGGTATTAATAGACCTCTTTTCAGTTGGTGAACATTGTGACGTATCTCTGCAGCAGAGCCTAGCTGGACACAGATAGATTCTCCCCAAGCACTTTAACAACAGTATCTAACAAGTTTTGTTGACTCCTTTTTTAAAAAACAAAAAACGCTGCAGAAAATCAGGTTTTATCTGAATATGAAGCCAATGGTTATTTACTTCCTTGGGCCAGGATATTTATTTAAAGTGGTTAACTTAAAGGATGGAACCAGATTGGTCCAGTACACAACAACTAAGTGGATAGATGATCTGACAGGATTACCTTTGGCTGAGTGGCGGGACATCTACACCTAGCAAGATGAAAAACAGAGCGCAAAGTTCTACCTAGCTGTGCCAAGGCCGAAAATGACCATGTAGATGTCTTGGGTCATTGTTAACAGAAGAAACAGCTGTATCTTGACAGCAAACTGCACCTGGATAGCTGAGTAATGTTAACTAATTAAAACATAATCCATATTGATGAAAAAACAATATTTTACTACCCTAATTTACTTGGTAATAATTGTGTGCTGCATATAAGAGCATGTTTGATGATGGTTTCTGTCAACTCCCCTCATTTTATTGCTTTTAACCAGAGCCATCTACTGTAGTTTTTTTGGCAGGTATAGGATAAAACTTCAAAGATTCTATACTCTGTCAAATTTGGCAACAAATAACAAAACAATATGTTAACTTAAGCTCCAAGTGTAGTCAACCTCATGCTGGTTTGTATTGGCTGCCTGTGGTTGTTAGTTTGTTTTGCCTCCCCCTCTGATGTAACTGTGATGTAGATAGAAAGAGAGTCTGTTGTGTTAGGTTGGTTGTCTGTTCTGTTTGCTCCTCCTCTGTCCAGGTGAATGGGATTTAGCACAGGAAGAAAGTGCCAAATATACGGTATTGTAGTGGGGGCTGCCCCACAAACCAGGATCACTTCTTGTGGATTGCAGGCTCACAGAGCCTGATTTTAGTTTAAGAAAAGAGCCCCCTCCCCCCCAAAAAACAGCCACTTTAACACTCTGGATTTTGTGGCAGATTTTAACTGAAGCCCAACAAGTTTTAACATCAAAAAGTGAGATTTCCAGGTGATGAGTCCTTTAACACACATGCCTAATTGTTTTTAGAAGGCCCATTAATATGAAGGAGAAAATGAGCAATTAATTATAGCAAAATAGTATAATTCCTATGTGATATCAAATGAATTAATTACACCATATTCTAACTAGATTGCAAACTAAAAGGTGAATAAAACAACAGAGAAGAATGTAGATTTCTGTACAAACAGGAACAGATGAAAGACTCTTGCCATCTTTGGAGAATAAGTAGAGTTTCTTGAAAGAATATAAATACCTTGGAGTTGACCTGGACTGTAGCCTGGACTGAAGAAGTAATTGTGAAGCTGTCTACAAGAAGGGGCAGAGTGCACTGTGCAACTCGAGGAAGCTTAGGTCATTTAGTGTTTGCAGCAAGTTGCTTCATATCTTCTGTAAATCTGTTGTGAAGAATATAGCCTTCTGTCATCATCTACTAGAAGTGTTAGAGTCAGTAACTTAAAAAGGCTCAAGAAGCTAATAAGAAGGCAGGATCTGTACTGGGGGTTCCTTTGAAACATGTGGAGATAATTGTGTGAAGAAGAAGCTTCTTTAGATCCACTGTAAGGCAGACTGCTACATGCCTTCATGCCCACAGCAATCAGGATATGCAAAAATTCTTTAATAAAACCTGTATATTGAGATGCAGCTTTCATTTTTCTTGGTAAATACTAACGTTTGTCTTTTTGTTCAATTAAATTTGAATTTATTTAAATTAATTTGAGTATACATATATTTTTTATGTTTTGGGTTGATCTAGCTATATCTTTCTGTATTTTAACCGCTTCTTTCTGCCCCGTAAAGTACATTAAGATCATTTGTTGTTTTAAGATGACACTATACAAATAATCTTGACTTAACTGTATTTTAGAAGAATTCTTAACTTCAGTAACACTGTGTGTCAGCATAATATCAAAACTGACTAAAGAATATGATGAAATATCTGTCCTCATGAAAAAAAATAATTTACCAGATAGACCTCAGAATCAGACAGTTGTGCTGTATTAACAAAGTCTTGCCTCAGATCTGATAGACTTATCTCTCTGGTAGATTTGAAAATGTCTTCCAGAGCACAACAGACTAAAGACTTAATAAGTCGGAGATTCAAAGTAGGACCCAGTGAGACTTTAACAAAGAGGGATGCTTAACAAAGGGTAATAACAGGGGTTGAGGTCTGCTCTTTCATTGAGGAAAACTGTCCAGGGATACTTCACAACATAGGAATCTCCATCAACTGGATCAAAGGCTCATCCAGAGACAAGCCTCCTATAAAACACAAGGAACAGGTGACAGCATCAAGTCACAGACACTCATACATGCACACAGAGAACCACTACAGCCAACATCAAACTCGCATACACATTCATACTTCCATGAACACACACTGAGATCAGAAAAGAAAAGTTTTTAAGTCTAGACAAGCCTGGGGGGTAGTCTATTTTAGAAAACAGGAAAAACCACACATCTATCAACTGAGCACTAAAACCACTTGAAGAGGGTCAACATAGCTCCATCCCCCTAAACATTACTTAAAAATACACACAACTTTGGTGTATGTATAACAAAATATATTCATAATTTACAAAACTGACCATATGAACAGAACAGTAATGAGGATACCACATGTAGGCCTACAGTGGTCATCTACTCATGAGAAGTATGTGGACTCAAATGTCATCTCATGATGAATGGATCTAATATTGAGTACATCGTAACCAGAAGAGGTGAACACAAGGCTATGTCATCACTGGCCCATCTTTATTCATGCCCTCCATCATTGTACACTTCCTCCCAAAACTACAGGGATGATGGATACACCAACTCCCACATAGTGGTACACACAGCACAGACATATGCCAATCCCATTTAATTGCAGACGATTTTAAACATGCACACAAAAGCAAGTATGCACACAACATTTTCACTTCATTTTAATCCCAATTAGTCTTAGCTTTAGATATGTTTACTTCTTAGACTGTTCTGGTTTTAAAATTAGTGTTAGCAGTGGGATTCAAACTGCATTAAATATGCTCACAAAAATATTACAAAGAAATAAATATATGAACTACTGTTTTTTGCTCATATTTTTTTTTCTTTTTCATGACTTTCTGATGTGTATTCATCATTTCATTAAAGCGTTTTTCACATCCTTTTTATCCCCTATCCAAATCAAACAGTGATGCTGTGAGTTTAACGTAAATAGGTCTCACTTTAACCAGGCTATTATGACCAATAGCTATTTACTGTTTTCATAGAATATGAGAAGATTGCACAGCACTATAACTAGCCAATTATGTCCTTCACTAAACTATACCTCTGCACCAACAACTCTCTAATGATGATGACTTAAACGTTTTCACCAGTAGACCTCCTTCAGTTGGCCTGGGAGCGTAATGCAAGCATACTCTGCTGGTATAACTAAATAGATATACAGCAACATACTGTATGCTGGCTAGGAGGAATTTTATACCTGCGTTATTTGTACAGACTTTAACTGCGCACGCTCAAACAAACAAATGAAAGAGTTACAGAAACAACATCAACTTTGTAAAAAAATACATGATATTGCACACTAGTTCTCCGTTCTGACCTGTGTTTACTGCTTGTACACCCAAATTTTTAGATCATGTTGGTAATTTTAATTTCCAACAGCCCCTGCATGAAGAGTAGCTTCATAGATGTTCAAGTTTGCCTCCCTACATGCAGTTCTGTTATATGACTATAACATGCCATTCTGTAAAAAACAATTTCACTTTAATGCCCACTCATTACCCTTTATTAAACGAATCAGGTTTATCCATGAAACCTTTAACTCCTGTGCGTAGTTATGAATGAGATTTCAAAATAACTGACTCAAAATATTTTACATGCCAATTGCCATGATTGTGTGGTCGCCATTTGATATTCTGTGTGCATAATCCAAAATAATCCACATTCCAAATATATACACTCATATTTTAATCCAAAATGCATCACCTATGAAATCTGACGACAGCTGCAGCTTTTCTTCCTGTCATTCCTTTTTCTTCTGACAAAAGTTTACAGTTTTATAGCTTTGTCCTTAAACCCTTAAATATTGGAGCAACTGTTATGAAACAGCTTTTTGTAATTTTAATGAAATTGCCCTTTAAAATCTTATGGGTACATTAAAAAAGTAGAATAGTTATGCAATTAACATATTTTCAATATCACCATTAACATATCCATTAATGAAAAATATCACCTGAAATCTTGGACTGCTGAAAATTATTTTTTATGATATAGAGTTAAAATTTATACAATTCAATGGATTCTCTGCTGTATTACAAATTCACTTTGACATACAGTTGTACGCATGATCTAAGACCTGTCAAGTTTTTTGAGCATATGCTACTCTGATATCCAAACTGATAATGCTGCCCAAAATGTGCATTTAAATGACCGTAGAGCTATTCGGTATTATAATGTCAAAATTATGCTTCTTTTTGTTCTCTTTTCGGAGCCACTGGAAGTTTAGCTTGCTTCTCAGGAATGTTTTTACTACATATACTAGTACTATAAAGAATGTGGTGAATGGGAAATTTACTTATTTTTCCTAAACAACTGAAGTGACTCATGCTTAGAGTTCCAATATTAAACAAAAGGGTAAACTTTAAAACATCTAGTGTTTAAAATCCTGTATAAAGTGTTTTATATCCTAAACCAGCTTCTGTTTAAAGGTTTATTTTTCATATAAGGTTGTGAGTCATAATAATACAAATATTGCTTACCCTGACTGAACATTTACAGACTCATTACAACACCTAACACCTAAAGAAATAGTCGTCTGGACAAACTCAACCTTAAACCTGAAACTTTAGTTTAGGGTATGGGTTTTGGGGTATATCCACCTCATTCACTGACCTAAAGCCCTTATTTCAAACATATAGGGTAACTATATGTGTGTATGCTTGAACATCTCAGCCATCAAACCATCTGGAATAAAGTACTCAAAGCATTTAAAAAAAGAGTCAACCAACAGAAGCTAGCATAACCCAATAATCTCTTTCTGTTGAATTTGTAATTGTATAACTTTTGTATTACAAAACAATCATCTTATCTTCATGGAGCATCTTACTTTTTAACAGCTCCAGCCAAGGGCAAACTTGTCATTCCTCATTTGTGCGCTTAAAAAAAATGTATATATAGTCTCTCCATGTAAAACCACTCTCTAAGGGGAAATTGTTAGCAAATGGGCTCCAACTGCTGGCCTTTTAGCTTTGCAAACACAACCCGAAGGCCTCTCCCCAGAAAAATCCCCTCTTCTCCTCTCAACCACACCTCACCCATCCTCCCTTCCACAAAAATTCACCTGCACAAAAGTCCCCTCTGCAGCTCCCTCCCTTCCATTTTCGTCTTTTCTATTACACTCCCACTCACTTAGACATTTCCATAGCTATTCATCATTCCCTTTCCCTCCCTATCTGTTACTCCCTCTTCACACACAGAGGTTCATTCCTGAGTGGGTAAATAGAGTAAATTGAGGTTGACCCCCAGGGTTAGTAGAGGCCATGCTCTCTTTTCATGTCAAAGCCATCTGAAGGCTGATTGGTTGATTGCAGTGCTCTAAGCTTCCAAAAGGCTCCCTTGTGCTGCTGTAATTGCCCTATCATGCACACATACACTCATTCACATACTTGACGCATACACACAACCTTACATATACATGCATGCAGATGTACGCGCACATTCTTACAGCCAAATGACTTAATTGGTGTTAATTGCATAATGACAGTAGTGAATTGGACCAGGGTCAGAGGTGACACAAGTTTGAGTGGAGAGGGGGATGAGGAAAGGATGTTGGAAGATGTCAGCTCTAACCTGGTGGGCCGTTTTCCAATTAGACATGTTAGATTAAAAGTATATTTTGAAAATAACCTTTAGGCAAGCATCAAATACACTTTCGATCTAGACCACATCAAGGAAATTCATTTTTTACTGACCTAATGTAATTTTTTATTCTTACATTTCATGTTTTCATTACCAGAAGTAGAATGTCATGAAATGAAAAAAGAGCTGCCTGTGTGTAATTCATCAGTACCTACTTTACTGAATGGAGCACTCTTGACTTCAAACATGAAAAAAAATCTAACTCAAAAAAATGTGGAAGTCGGGTCAATGAAATATGTCACCAAATATCTGGAATAATTTATATACTTTTAGCTTGTTGTACTTTTAGCTTATCTATTTGTTTGCCTTTTCAGCCCTCTGGTTGCTTATTTTCACCAGACAATCCCCCTTCTTGAAAGGACGTTTAAATTTAGATTGGATTATTTCAGTGTTTGCTGCCTGTAGCAGCTTGACAACATACAGTAGATGCCGAGTTGAAGGTGTTGAACAGTTTTCCTCTCTCCCACACTTTTTAATCCTTTTTAGTAATTAGATGAGCATTTGCCCTGGCCATGGTGCTGAGATAGTTCCAAAAGGTCTTTGTTGTAAGCCTACTTTAAAAAAGGTAAGTATTCTTAGGCAGACGAACAGGCGCTAGCAAAAAAGTTGTTTAGGATATAGGTTTTGGGGACTTAAGGAGTTTATTAAACCATTTTTTTAACTCTAACATTTTTGCATTGCAGCTACATTCCTATCAAAAAAAACACAAGAGTGCTATGGAGAGATTTCACAGTAGTAAGAAGAATATAAGAGTACCAGTCAGACCTTCATCAAGTCAAATTACCTCCTGGCTACAGAACAAGAGATGTCAAAAAAGAGAAACTTAAAAAAGGGGATAAGAGAAGTAAACACAGATGCTCAGCATTTACACTGCTCCTGGTCAATGATATCGCATATCGCACAAGGGTGACACAGGTTACTATATACCTATTGTGCATATATATGTGTAAGTATATCTGAGGAGTTCTTCTCCAGGAATCTTATATGTGGACAGTAATCAGGACCACATCACTTTGTCACAGAAATTCCTGCAGCAGAGGACAGGAAGCAGAAAGGCAAGGACCACATCATTAGTCTCGTGAGTCACAAGCCCCACAGCCAATAGGAGTTGTGGATATAGTGGGAAAAAGCAAACTTGGTGGGGCATCCATGATTGTTTACAACTATCATAAGTTGGCATTTGTGTGTATGATGCTAGCCCAGCTGGTATCAATGGCTTCTTTATTTACTGAGTGTAATGAGTCCAGGTTGTGAGTGTTTAGTGGATTCATAGCAATGTTAGGGTCACTGCCAAAATACCAGGACTAAATAAATGCGCACACACGCACACACACACAGATGCACATATCCCAAGACACTGGAGACAAATGAGAAACAAATGCTTCCATTGTATGCTGTGTGCCTAGCCTTTTCTATAACAGAAAAGTCAGAATGCAGTTAGAAAGCAGTCTATCATAACTGCCATGCATACCCCTCCAAACACATGTGTATACCTTCAAAACTCCACAACATTACTCCGACCCTTCTAAATGCTCTCCTATAACATTCCCACCATCCCCTTCCTTCTCTTCTCTGCATCCCATCAGGCCTAAAGAGGCTAATTTTTCTCGATGGCTTACAGGTGGCCAGTGCAAGGTGAACCACATCCCTTCTTGCACACAGACACATATGTACAGCAACGCAAAGTTCATGCCTTGAAACCAAGCCTTTTATAAACCCTTTGCCAACATCAAAGAGACTAACACACCTTAACACACCTCAAAGGGAACCGGAGACACACAGTCACGCATGTGAGCCAAAACATGAGCACACGTACACACACTTAAAATATCCAAACTTAAACATATGCTCAATCGTAAAGCAAGAAGAATTTTGAACAAAGGTCAACTCTTGATCATCTTGTATTTCCAAATAGAAAAAAAATATTCACAACTTTTTAAATAGAAATATATATATATATAAAATTAAAACAAAACTAAATAAAAAATTACTCAAAAAAGTTAACATTTGATTTCAGCTTTGTATTTGGACAGTCACTGTTTAGCAGCAGATTGTTATAAGTAATGGTATCCTTAAAATAAGCTTTAAATAAAGGTTTAAATGTCTTCAACTTATCACTTGTCACTTTTAATATCTTTGTGGTACATCAGCCAAAAGCAGGAAATAAGCAGTTTTATTTCATTCGATGTGTGCATTCATAATGCTCCCTTGCACAAGTCTTATATTACTGAGTATACATATGCCTCTCTCAGTCAAGGGTAACACGTGCATTGCCAAATTAGATAAAAGTGAGGCTCTGAGTTCAAAATCTTGTTTGTTCCCTGCAGCCAATGGAAATGCATGTTTAGTTGCCGTGCACACTTCTGCAGGCATAGATTGGATCACTCTTTGAAGCTGTGCCTTTGCCTTCATTAAACACAGTCCTAACGTCTTGAACAGTGTTCTTGGAATGTGTCAAAACTGCAGTGCCAGCAAGTAGTGCCTCTTTTCTTTGAACACTGTGCCACTTTGCAAAATTAAGATGAAAAGATGAAAGCTGAACATCCCTTTAAAATAAGAAGAGCTTGAAAATTTTAAAGTTCACACTTGGACAAAAAGCCTGCATATAATCCAGGAGAGGCTAACGTGAACCAAATTGACCTCTACACACTGTACTTATCAGATGCTATCTGATTGGATGGTGTTACTAAGGTCTTACTTGGAAATGAAAGATTAATAATGAACAAGACCTTCTGAAAAGTAACACTGTTTTTTGTGTGTGTATTTTTTGTTTATTTCTAATTTCATTTGAACACTTTGCAAAAAACAAACAAATGATTTGATGCAAATATCTTTTAGTTCATTTAACTTTAACTACAGCAGAGATAACGCTACTGGGGCCCAGCATAAAGGTCTACATACTGTAGTACATGTCCGCATAGGCAGGCCTGCCAACATCGAGACGCTATTTTATTTTACAACATTTTTTGCTCAGTTGAATCAGAGTTTCCTTCACGTTTTTTACAAGCTCCTAGGGGTGATAAAGCATCTAAAAGAGTCAACTAACAGGTTCTGGAATACCAAATAGACCTTCTAGAAAGTCTATTTTGTATGACATTTTAATAAGACAAAACTAAAAGCAACCACATTTTTTAAATCAGATAATATTATGAGAATTAAATCATAAGTACAAGAAGATCAACGTTATCTCTAAGAAACGGCCTACTTTTATGTAAACTGCTCCAAGAAAGAGCAGTCTTTCCCCTCCGTTAAAATGCTCACCTCATGCAGTTGAGCATTGTTGATAACTCCATCGAAGCTTTTGCCTTATTAAAATACCTTTGTGTTATTATATCATGAATTCGTTTTTACTTACTTCCTTATAAAGTGATGACAACAAAGCCAATTTGTCCTTGGTGGCAAAAATGTATACCCCCCACACACACACACAGACTAAATAATATATATATTATATATATATATATATATATATATAGGCAGACGGACGGACAGACAGACCGACTCAATTCAAAATACTTTATTTATACCAAAGGGAAATTAAATGCTGTATTAACTTATATATTTTTATATGTTTTCTCTTAACCAGTTGTGGTATGTGTTGATAACCGTAGGCCAGAAGGATCTTCTGTATCGGCCTGTCTTGCACAGGGATGGAGAAGCCTTTTACTGAAGACACTTCAAAAATCTTCTGAAGAGGATACTTGCTGTTGTTCATAATCTTATTCACTTTATGAATAATTCTCCTTTTTGAATAATCCCCAGAAGTTCTTAGCTTGTTCAGCTTTTTTTAAGTGAAATACTTTGATGCTGTGACCCTTGCAGATGATGGAGGAAGAGATCACTCTCCACAACAGACTAATGGAAAATATGTAGCATCTTTTTGCAAACGCTTAAGGACCTACGTTTTCTTAGGCAATACAGTCTGCTCTGTCCCTTCTTGTAGACGGCTTCACAGTTATGTCTCCAGTCTAGTTTGTTGTTCAGATGAGTATTTATACTCCTCCACCGCCTCCACATCTTCTCCCATGATATTAATACGATCCGTTTTTTCTGAAAAGTACTGTATGCCTTGTTTAAATGACAGTGGGTTTGTTGAAGCAGGTGTATGGTGGCATCTTCAACTCACACTCCAAAGGGATAAGCAAACTGCAGGGGTCCTGATAGCTGCTTGGGTGTTTACTGAAGACAAGCATCAGACATCTCTCTAGAACCTTCATGATGTGGGATGTCAGGGCAACAGGTCTATAATCACTGAGGACTGTTGGCTGAGGCTTCGTTGGTGCTGGAACAAGGCAAAAGGTCTTCCACATCTCCGGAGCAGTCTCTTGCATCAGACTAAGGTTGAACAGGTGTTGTAGGATCCCTCAGAGCTGCTATGCACAGGCCACCAGGACTCTGGGGCTGACACCATCAGAACCTGGTAACTTATTATGATTCAGTCTCTTCAGATGCCTTGGCCAGCTTTGACCATTCTTTTACATTTGTTGTCTCTTACAAAGGGACTTATACTCTGAGCAGAGAAAACACAAGATTGTGATCGGATTTCCCAAAAGGAGGTCTTACTGCAGAGATGTAGGAGTCATGCTTGATTAAAATTACAAGTTATTACCATCTATCTATCTATCTATCTATCTATCTATCTATCTATCTATCTATCTATCTATCTATCTATCTATCTATCTAT
>JAUZNJ010051925.1:0-21674 GCA_034780135.1 Jordanella pulchra | reverse complement strand
TCCTGCTGGATCCATAATAAAGTTTTTTTATACAATTAGTATTAAAAAACAAGATGTAAAAGTCAAGGACCCACAATGTGGCCGTCCTGTTTGAGTCCTGCTGGTGACCTTTGCTGTAGATCTTCCCTCTTTCTCTAATCCATTCTCCTATTTGCCTACTTTTAAAAATACAAAAATAAAGCCTAAAACAATGTTTTATTAAAAGTGGAAATACACCCAACAAACTGCCCGGGGGGGGGGGGTTTGTAAAAATAATTTTTTTAAAGTTGCATAGTTTCTGAACAGTAGATAATGATCTCATATTTAATTTATTATAGAAATGTCATTACTGACCTGAATGAGGTCAGTAATGACCTGCATCCAACAGGTTAAATGCAGGAGTAGAACATGCGGATCCATGCAAAAATAAACCTAATTCATTTATTACCTCTGGATTCACAGCAATCAAGTGACATTTAGAATAAAAGCTCTTCAAACAGATTCAGTCCATCATAGAAATCCAACTTCAGCTCCTCTAACATCTACTCACTCTGTAGAAGAGCATTATGTTTTCCTTTGTCAACGTCTTCAGATGTGAAACTTCGATGTTATCTGAAAGTCAAAGAGAAGTATAAACATGATGAACTGCAAACCATCATCTTACTCTGATCTGTGCAGCTGCAGATTTGCTGTGGCAGTAAAGAGGAAGATCTGAGCCCTGACCTCTGTCAAAATTATACTGCTGAGAGATGATCTCCCCCCAATACTTGGCACACTCAGCAGACAGCTTCTTGGGCTTATCCAGGCGCCGGATGGCCAGGGCCTGGATGTGTTTCTGGAAGGCCTCATCGCTCATTTCCTCCAAAGCCTTTTCCATGGTGGAGAGGAAGGCCTCCACGCGGCTCTCCAGGTAGTGGGGGGCCTTCTCCGACTGGATGATGAAGCGGAGGCCCTGGACGCCGTTGGCTCGACGGGGTCCACTGAACACAATGTAACCTTGGAGGTTCAGAGAATATAGTTTTAGATGATAAAGAACGGTAATCTGGGGGTTTGGAGGATGAAAGAATGTTTGCTTCAATTCATCTAAAGAATATTTCTGAATAATTCACAAAAACGAAGCAGCATCTGGAATACGGCGTTAAATAAAAACATTTCCTGCTCTAAAACGAAGGCGTGGAGGATGGAAGCTCACCCAGCTGTTCTTTGGTTCTCAGGGTGTTAAAGCAGGGCTCAGAGATGATCTGGCAGAACAGCTCCAGCAGCATGTTGTCGTTGGTGCTCTGCATGTCTGTCTGGTAGTAGATCTCAATGCCGCAGTTGTTGTGAACCTCATTCCTCTGCTGGTAGACGTACCAACCACCTGAGAGGACAGGAACAGGTCCATATAAGGAAGAAGGTTGTTCCACATCCACCACCGACGACCAAAGAAAATCAAACGTTTTACAGGTTTTACATCTTTGATACGAACCATGTCGTAGCTGGAAGGTCGAACACATTTACAGCCCTGAATGTTGCATGAAACGGTTACGTTCCATAAATATGTGGATATTAGAGATGTTTTTGAATTACCCCCCCACCCATTTCATTTGCATTTCTAGGTTTGAAACTAAAACCGTGAAACTAATTTTCACCAACATGTTGATGTTTAGCTAAAATGATTAAAGAAAAGCATTTTATTTTCACTAAAAACTAAAAATATTTTAAAAAGGCTCAAATTTATTGGTTTCTCATTTCAGCCAAACTTATTACAAAGAGCCACTGATGTGAAAAACAAACCACAGAAGCAACAATAAATGTTGCAAATGTTGCTGATCTCTGCTATTCATCACTGCGCTTCAGGGATTTTATTTGACCGCCATGAGTTCAGACGGAGGACAATAGCGACACTTTGCAGACATCAGACACCTTCTCCTGAATGTCAGCGTCTCGCTTTCAGTCCAAGTGGCTCCAAACTGAACTCTTCTGATCTTTTCTCAGCTCTGCAGAAGAAAATCGCTCTTTCCTCACGTTTTCAGAACTGGCTCCTTCAGCTCCGCTGCGTTTGAACTGCAGACGAGTCGCGGCTTTCTGTCGTTGCTGACAGGTTCAGCATATTCTGCAGACGCAGGAAGTTAGGAAAACGCTAAAATGAAGAGCAGGAAATCCAGAACATCCCGCTGACTGTGACACTGGAGATCGACCGCGGTGCAAAGCTGTAATTAGAAACTATTGGCAACAACAATTTTATGGAAGAGAATCAAACAGATCAGTTTTATTTTAAATAAATCTACAAATAACATCGAAGCAAATGCTGAAGCTCAGAGTTTGCTGGTCTTAAACTGTTTCTAGTGAAAGTATTGCCTGAGCTTTGAACGCAACACCTCAACATGTTCAGGGATTCAGCTGCAAATAACCGGGAGGTGAAAGGATGCACCGTTTTTCAGATGTGGATCTAAACAGGAACAGTTTCAGGCTCAATCACAGCTGCAGGTCTCTAACTGCGGCACCAGACTCGTTTATTTCCCAGCCTGCCCTCAGATTATGAACCAGCAGCGTCGCTGGCGTTTACCATCCACACCAACGAATAAGCTTTGCTCTGATTCGTCCCACGGCAGCTGTGGTTAGTTAGCATCATCTGGGCAAAAACAAACCCAACAGAAAGTCCCAGAGCATAATGCCGCCATCACCATGTTTCATGATGTGTCGTCATGGTTACCTGAAACAAACACATTTTGTTTATGGGCCCATAAATGAGACGCTGATCATGTTCAGCTGCTCCATTAGTCAAACGCCATTTGTTGACTAACGTCTCCATCAGACCCCTGAGAACGTCGCAGATCATTTGGACTCAGAGTCTTTATTTACTGAGCTGCTTCTAACAGCAACTGGGTTGAGTTTGACGGAACCAGATGGGTTTGATTTCTGAAAATAAAATCAATAAATACACTAGTCTGTAATCCAGAGCTGAACTTAGGTTCCCACATGTGAACCTTTAGGAGGCCATTTCTGCTGCTTCACTGTCTGTTCAGCCACAGCTGAGACACAGAGCAGGTACCCCCCCCCCCCAGTTCACCCGTGTTGAACTGGGGGGGGTATGTACCCAATCCACCCAGTGACGTCCGTTTCCACTTGCTGCCTCTCATGTTCCTCTGAGGTGACTGCAGGATGCTGAATTTAATCAGATCTTTTTACACCAGGCGGCGTCAGCAGTGACGGCTGGGTGCTGCTGGTAACCATGGAAATGACTGGGACCAGCAGAGGATGTTTAGCAACCTGTGTGTGGACCTACCGTCTGGAACCTGCACCTCTCTGTAGCGAATCAGCTGGCTCGGGAGGAGGGGCTTGGTGTGAGCGTGCTCAATGAGTGTGTCCTCCACCATTTGCATCATACCCAGAGCAGACTAGAAACAGGCAGATAGAAAACGCATTTGGTTGCAGTTCATGGAAATCTTTGCCTCCAAACATCTTCATTTAATCCTTTTCAACCTTCGACCTTCAGATAGATTTAGATTCAAGCAGCCAGTTAATCAACTTTAATATCCAGCTGTTTAATTCAACATAAGAAACATTCATCTCTAGTTTCAGCTCATAGGAATTTATAGATAGATGTACTTTATTATTTATTACGTTGCTATAGATGTTTAAGGGCAGCAGGATCTGCTCCATCTGTCTGTATCACAGCGGCTCTGAAGCCTCTGACTGAAGACGCACATCAGCCTGATAAAGAGGATTCTGATTGATGAATCGAGCTTTTATTTGCTGTTAAATCATCTCCAGAGCTTCCAGCCTCTTTCTTGAGCTTCTTTAGGTCATTTGCTCGTCTTTCTCTGGTGCATCAAATGTTTTCAGTCCAACCTTCACTTCAGTGAGCAGCTAAAGCTAGAGCAGCTAGCTTAAAGTGGGTAAGATGCAACTTTTACACAAAAGTGCCATAAAGGTAAAAAAAAATAACAGGAATCTATGAGTCCTGAACAATAAAGCATAAATAAAATACATTCATTATTAAAACTATCATTGTTTATTAATTAACCTGATGTTAGGAAACGGGAACTAAAATCAGAGAAAGGTCTTTCTCCAAAGAAGGGACTGAACAAACCTCCTTGGTGATGTTGCCATGGAGCAAGGCCTCGATATGTAACCGTGACAATAGCTGAGGTATGAAGGCCCTGAGGCGTGGGAGAGTTACATCTGCAACACAGATGACAGAAATCTATCAGAGCGTTTCTCTCTGGGCGCCTCAGAGGTGAAACCGATTAGAGCATTTTCTTTAAATAAACCCGCAGCAGTCTGGTGCTACACAGCTAATCTAAGCTGTTGAAATACTCGCATAAATTGAGCTTAGAAACACACAGACAGCTGATAAACGTCCACAGAGCCAGAGATCTTAAAACGAGGTCAGAGGCAACAGGCTCAGGTGAACAATCATCCCTGCAGGAGGAAAAAAAAGGTAAGAACATGAAGATCCAGACTGCAGCTGTTTATCTGAAAATTAAAATGAGAAAACCGGAAGCAGAGAAGAGCGTCTACCTTCAGTTTAGAAACAGGCACATTCATCACATCAACCTTTAGGGTTTGATCTTTACTGGCTCATTTCTAATGAAAAGTATTTAAAGCAGGAGAGTAACGAGAAATGCAGACCGAGAACACGACTCACCATCAAGAGCCTCTCTGAGCTCGTCTTTGGTCCACGCCACCTCCGTCATCAGCAGACGGAGGTAGTACATGGCGTGCTGGTGCGGCTGCTCGGCTCTGAAGTTGTTTAAAGACCTCATGTACTGAAAGGAGAAGATCAACATGAAGACTTTAGAAAAAATGTCATAAAATGCTGCAGTGATGTAGAGGAAATCTGAACTTACTGCTTCCTTAATAATGTCAAAGCGCTTCTCGTCTATCTCGAAAGTGGCCATCTTCTCGATGATCTTCTTCAGCAGGATGTGCTGTTTGTCGTTGTAACCTTTGACAGTAAGCTGCAGTAAACCACAGCAGAAAATAAGCCGTAAATTAAACTCTATAGAGACTAAAAGCATGAAAGGTGATGGTCAATATCATCAGCTCCAATCTAAGAGTGAATTTATGACAGTAATGGCTGAAGGTGGTAGACCGGGGCGGGTTATGCTTTGGTAAAACAGGATCTCAAAGTCAGGGCTGCAAAACCGTTTCTATGTCAAGATTCTCAGGATCAAATGTGCGAAAAAACGCAAACAATTAAACAATAAATGTGTTGCAAAAGGTCAAGAAGGAAGGAAACAAAATGAAGGAGGAAGGTAAGGAAGCAAGCAAGAACTAAGGTTTATAAAGAAGAAAATAAAAAGGCTCACAGTTAAACAGGCAGTAAAAAAAGGGCGGATAAAAGGAAGAAGATTTAGGATGAACAAACATGCAGCCAAATGGTGATGAGATGAAAAGGCAGAAGGATGTTTATGGGATGGAGAAAAATACTCAAACTCACATCTATTTTTTTTCCACACACCAATTTTTCAAATAATTTTGGAAGTAATAAAGAAATATCTATCTTTATACTGTTCCAGTCATCCCAGGATGTAAAGGAAAATAAACCTTAATGCTCATTAGTCTAAACTAACGGACATCTTCACCAGACTTTCTCTCTCTGTCCTTTTTCTATGTCTTCTCTTACATTCTTTAGTTTTCTTGGTGCAGATGAATTCTTGCATTTAATGAATAGGAACCTGATAGTCCTGCTAAAAGCAGAGATGCAGATTTCCTGTGGGCAGCATTACCTCTGCAGAGTTAAACTCTGCCTGTTAAAGGCCCTGCATCTCCTGGGAATAAAGAAAAACACCTTCAAAAACCATTGTGCAGATTTTTAGGGCAGATTATAATTTAAAACAGTAAAAAAATGTTTTGCAGGTTATTCAGAGTCTCTGTTGTGCATCGTCGTCTTTCACACTGAAGACCTTCATGAATCAGCACATCCTGCGGTGACGCCTGTTAACATCACCGACCTCAAACAGCCGGTCAGCACAACCCTGCTGCCGCAAACCCTAATCAATGCACCTCCGTGTGTGTGTTGAACGGCCACGTCTACGAACACAACGGTCATAAATTCACTGCTGAGACGAAGCTGACAACATTAACTGTTCACAAAAATGCAGCAGAATGTTAGCGAGGAAAGAAGAGAAAGAAAAAAAACCCAAACCAGTTTCATTTATAGACCTTCAGGAACAAGAACATGCAAAACGCCTCAGAAAGTCAAAGTGGATCAATGTTCCTCACAGGAAGCCCTGGTTGCCAGAAGACATTAGTCTGATATTTCAATATGTTAGCATGAAGAAGATTAAAGACGTTCTCTGATTTGATGACATGACTCCTGCTTTAAAAGCAGAATCTAGAAACATTTCAGAACAGAATCCTGGGTGTAAACTGAAATAATTAAATCAAACCAGTTTTAGTGTCTTTCTAGGAGTCTTAATAGGGAGACGTGAATATTATTATGAACCTTTTTCATACAGTGTTCTCCCCATAACTTTATCTACAGACTCTAATGTTTCCTTCTATAGAAAGTACCCCTGGTTCCATCCTTTGTTAAGCTCCTATCCATCTTCTCTCTATTTTACTTTCCCAACCCCAGCAGGTCCCTGCAGATATCCTGCAGCTGGCCACTAAAGGGGGGGGTTGTTCCTCCCCACTGCCACCGCATGCTTTCTAAGCTCTACTGACTGCAAACAGATACAGTTGAAACCAGATATTTACATACAGTGTGCAGAAACACACAGGCTTCTTCCCTTTACATCAATCAGACCGATTATTGTTGGTCCCTTAGGATGATTAGATCACCAACATGACCTAATAGTGTGACCTTTAAACTGAATGAACCTGATGGCATTTTCTGGGTTTCTCTACAGAAGATCTAACAAACATCTGCTGGAATTTGTGATTGAGATCAGGCCTAATTAAACACATATTCAGACCTCAGCTGTAGCTAATTTGGTTGCATGTCTGAGTCAATTGTCTGTTTGGAAGCAATGATGCTGCCACCGCCGTGCCTCACAGGTGGGATATTGCTAATCTCTCTTATGTTGCTCTTGGATAACAGCTTCTCCTTGCGGTCGGTGTTAATACACAACTGTTCTTACCAATAGCTTCAGCTAGTATCTTTACAAAGTCTTTTGCTTTTGTTCTGGGGTTGATTTGTTCTTTTCTGTCGAAATGTGTCCACCTCTGGGACAGAGAACATTGGATCCTCCCCATACTGCTTAATCTTAACATGGCGCCCTCAGATGCCCTGCCACTATAACCTATGATAAAGTGCATATTTCTGGTCCTCACATTCTGGTTGGTTTCTATGTCGCTTCAATGGTTTCACACTATGCAGCTTAAATATTGTGTATTTTCAGATGCATATGAAGCCACGACATCATTGCAGCTTTCCCATAAAGTTAGAAGGTTCTAATACTAATAATTGGAGCAAATTCAAAGAAAGAAATTCTGCTCAATATTCTGGATCATCCCAAGTTAAACTGTCTGCTTTCATGCTAATATCAGGTTTCAAGTGTAGATCATGAAGAACATGTTATCCAAACCAAGCCAGAGTTCTGTTAAACCCCCAGAGTAGTTCCTCCAACCAGCTTGCACACTTCAAACGGCTTACTTACGAGGATAGCATTCATCCCAGAGGCTATGCCATACACTAGCCCGGCCAGGCTGGCTGCATATGTATACTCTTTTAAATCATCCTTCAGTAACCTCAGTAACAAGTAGGTCATGTTGCAGTGCAGGGGGGATGCATAAAGGTAGCGGCTAATGGAAGAAGGAAAAGAAAAGGGACAAATACATAAAAAGTGTGTTTGTTTCCTGGAGGACGGAGGGAGGGGTGGGACCAACACAAAGAAACAAAAAAAGACAATGTATGAAGAATGATTTAACAAACTGGGTAGAGTATGTATATGCAGCCTCATAACCAGCTTTGTCTCGCAAAAACGAAAAGACTTTTCAAAGGAAAAGCTGCATCACAATCGGACGGAAAACGAAGTACTGATGTGGTTGATAAGCAATGCAGTAGGACAGGTGAAGGGAGGGAGAAAGATGGCGATTAAAACGAAGGCTAGTCTGACCAAGCCTGGGCTGGAAGCCAAGAACCCAACTTTATACAAATTGAATGAAAAAACTAAATAAATGGAAGAATGTTGACATGATCATCAACACACCAGGGTTGTCCTGCTACTGTGTTGTTTTACAGAAAAGTATAGAGAAAGTCTAATCATGGCCTGTGAACCCAGGACAGGTTGAGTGAGTCAGGGGGAGCAGGTGGGTCAATGAAGTCTAGGAGGCGACGACAGGGAAGCAGGGATACTTACATACATCCCATAGACGGTATTTTGGAGGTCATAGCTCAAGCCTGCTAGCTCAGCTGCATATGCATACTCGTTGAGGGAGTCCTTGAGGAGCTCCAGGTACAAATATGCCATGTTACAATGCAATGGGTCCACGTATGCAAACGGGCTGCAGAAAGAATCAGAGCGGTCAAACATTTACAGACAAACGTCTCCTCTGAGGCCGCAGGTTTTATGGCGTCAGTCCATGGCTGTCATCTACCCTCATGGACTAACCTCACCCAGGATAACATCCAGGTCTTCAAAAGAACATTAAAAAACTGTCTGATGAAGAAGAACATGTACATTTCTTCAGGGTTTCTACACCATATTCCACATTTTAACAATTTTACAAATTATACTTCTTTTGAGAACCCCTCCCCTGCCCCCCCAAATATCTATTGCAGCTGGGAATAAGATCCTAAGAAAAATGTCTCCATTTTAAGATAAATTATTGCTGAATCGTTACAAACCTGCTTTATTAAAAGATGTTCACAGTAAATAAACTATGAAAGGAAGCTTAACATCAACTTCAGTGAACAAGTCCAGTAAAATTTAGATATTATGAGCTAAAAGCTTTTTAAATCATGAGCTAACTCTTAATTATGGTGAACATACTTGAATAAATAATCAAACAGCTTGACCAGTTTAAATCAGTTGGCTTACAAAAAAAGGAAAATAAAAAGATCTCCTGGGTATCAGAAGAAGAAAACATTACTGTGTATTTTACATACACCCACATGCTGGACTGGTTTTACTGTAACATTACAAAAACTGGATGTTTTCTTTTCACATTGAAGGGAAAAGCGAGACGGACGCTGGATAGGAAGGTTGTTAAAGCATAAGTCCAGCGGAACGTGAAGGAACACTAATCATTACGGTTTTTAAAAAAAAGAGTTTCATTTTCATCCAATTTATTGTCACGTTTTAGTTCCTTTTTTTTACAAGAAACCTGACAAACTTCAAACCAGCTTGTGACAAAAAAAAAAAAAAAAACCCCAAATGCAGAAATCAATTTCTGGTTAAAAACATGTTTTCACTTCTGCATTCAGGTTTGTAGCTTATGAACATCAGTTCCACTCCATACTTTAGGTTTAGCCTTACAGGATAAGCCTCATTAAAGTTTCAGCTCATTTACTCGCCTTCGTGTTTAATAGCATCCAGGTGTTCATTTTTCTGCACTATCACCATCTTTAATATCAACAGGCTGCTTAATGACTGACTGAAAGAGGCCGTAAGGGTCTGATATTCATCTCTATTGTAAGACGACTTCATCACCCTGAAGTTAGATTTTAAGAGCAAGAAGCCAAACATGTCCTTAAAATGGGAATATTAGTAACAACAGAAACAGACCTGAAGAACTCAAAGTTCAGGCAGGCCTTCGGCAGGAAGAACTTGTCGTCCTGTTTAAACCACACCTTGCTCATTGCAGTATCCTAAGGAAACAAAAACAAACAGTTTCACTTTTACTCAGGGACCGTGTGAAGAAGCAAAGGGGGGGAAAGTTTAAGAGATAAATCTGCAAACATGATGGTTTCATTTCTGTTCATTACTGAATATCTCAAGCAAAACATTTAGATAAAGAGAAAAAATAGAAAACAGTTGCGACACGAACTGCCACCTCCAGTCTGGCAGTGGATGCTGAAACAATGGAAGACAACAGTAGAACCCGCCTTGATTAAAGTTGGAATTGAAGGAGAGTCTTTTTCTAGAGGGTAGATTTCCAGGTTGGTCGGGATGAACTCGTTTCTCATCGGCAGCTTGAACTTTCCGTTGAGGTCGGCGTTGGCCCATTTCTAAAGGAAAACACAAATCCTTTAAATCACAGAACCACCAGAAGAACCAGCAGAGAGGAGTTCAACCCAGCTCGTTTACCGTGATGCTTTCTTCAGAAATGGCCTCTTGTTTGTACTGCGTGCCGTACCACTCCTCCGTCTGGTCTGTTTGCCCTTCGAATGACTTCGACACCACAGCAACTCTGAAATGGTGAAAAGGATAAAACCATCCATCAGAAAAACGTTACATAAGCAGGAGAGAATTTAAATCAGCCTGATTAGGAAGACATGACATCGTGATGATAGATATTCTGGCCACCATTTTAGGATTAAGCCACATTTTCCTCGCCGCCATCATCTGAATGATTTCACCATCAAATAAGATATATTTAATATTGGGATTTATCAGCAGCTCTAATAATAATGACGGGTTTTTAGGTGTTGGCAGCATCATGCAGCACTGAAACCGTAAAATCAAATGGATTTCTTATAGTCTGTTCTGCTAGCTGCAACTCTCAAGTCTTACAGGCTCAAAAATATCCCAGGTGCAAATTTCAGAATCCCGAAATCAGAAAGACTTGAACAATTAAGTTTTCCCATTTGTCCATATTTATATTTGTTTTCCTTATTTGACACGAGGATCAGAGAAAAAAGGTTGACTTTAAGCTGTAACCAGAGGTCCCTCCTGCCCCAAAGCTTGCTTAGTTTGACCATGAAAGGGGATAAATCCTTTACTCTGCCTACATTCCCCAGAATGCCGTGCAGTTCTTTAAGGTCGATCCGGACACATGTTCTATTGTTCCGTCCCAACTCAAATATTGTTCAGAGATATTTGCAGAAATTCTAACAATCTCATATTGCAATTAAGGGTTTTTTCCTAATGTTCTCCTTGAGTAAACATATCCTGGAAAACATTAATATTCATAGATGGAAAATAACTGGCTAGCTTATTGAATGATTCATTCAACAAATACAGATTGCAGGAGTTTTTATTCCCAACAAACCTGATTTTTATCCTAATATTTGGGACACATAAATAATTATTCTGTTTTAAAACAGAGCAGAATAACTTTTAATGGCTAACATGTCGGAGGCTCAGCAAGGCTTCAAACATTTTAGGTTCATCTTCTAGCAGAACAATTTTGCAAAAAGCATCAAGCAAAAGTTTTAGTCAGCTGATGTGCGACACTGATAGTGAGTAAGCATTAAAAAGCCTGAAGCTTTAGGTGGTGCGAAACGCTGCTCACCAGGGTTTTGCCCCAGGAAGCTGAATGCAAAGGCACACCACACTTTTCAGATTTTAGTTCTTGAAATTCCGATAATTAATGCATTTTCCCCCAAAATTTCAAAATATACTCACTTTTCTGCTGCTCCATCAAGATGTATGAACATTTTTATGGCGCTTTGTTCACATTTGTAAGAACTGGTGGAAATAATATGCTGCTAAAATGACCTCTCTTCACTACATTCTTGAACAGCTGTCAGATCACTCATTCCTTGGATTTTGAACTACTTCAAATAAAACTAAACCTCATTGTTTTTCCTCTGTTCGTGAACAGAAACAGACTTATTACACTAACCTGACATTTTCTGGTCTCAGTTTATCAAGCACCATCTCGATCAGATCTGGCCTGAAGTCCTCCAAGAGATACTCTGCTGCAAGAACTTCTTCAAGGGGATAATACTGCAACACAAACAAATCCGTTAAAGCGATAAAACAGAAAACCTCCCCTGGGACTCGGTCCTGGATAAGCAGAGGACAAGTACAAAAGTCCCACCATGGAAAGAGGAGAGTCACAGACTGAGCTGTTCTTTGTGTTTTGTTATAAGACGGAAACCTGAAATTATGGGTTAAGAGCCTAATAGGATTTATGCAAATGTCGCGTCTCTGGGTGTAAATACTTGATTCTTTCAGGTGGAATAGTCACAGACGGTGGGGGTTTCCTTATTCTGACCATGCTTTAGTCTAGTTTAGGGGTCAGCAACCTGTGCAACCATCAGAACCATTTCTCTTCTCGATTCTGATAAAACTAGATTTGTTAACGTTTGAAGGGGCCACGTGACTAAACAGCTACTACTGGAAATTTGCTTCAGTTTTGAGTTAAAGCTTTTTATTTTCATCTTTAGAAAATGTATTTAATTAGTTACAAATAACAGGAATGACAAATGACTTTTTTTACACCATTATTCTCATTCCTTGTGGAAATATTATTATGCTTTCATTCCATAGCAATGCTTAGGAAAAGTTCAAGCATTTTTTTAACTGCTAAATTCTTGTGCATTTTTGGCCAAAGTTCCTAAAAGCCTCTAGGGTCAGGGTTCAACCCCCCCCGGAGCCAGAGGATGATGTCAGCAGGTACAGCCTCGATGACCTGCCTCTAGAAACAAGCTTTGCATGCGGAGAAGGGACCTACGTGCAGCAAGCCTGCCACTTTGGAGGTGTAGCCACGCGGACGCTCCTTATCCTTGAACCTGAAGGCTACTTTGCTTAAATCCTGCAGAGAAAGAGGCGAAGGAAAGAACAGAGGTCAGAAACAGAGTTTTAAAGCACAGAATGGCACAAACTGCACAGAAATCCATTCGCTGATTAGAGTTTTCATATGAGCTTCTGAAAAATAGCCGTTGCAACTAAATATTTATCTGCATCCCAGTAAATCAAACCCTCCTTCGTTAATCATAGGCAGTAATTGTATCACGCAGCAAGTAAGATTTCAAAAAATGACTTTCAGTTACTATTATACAAAACAGACGAAAAGATTTTAAACAAAAGCAACACAAACTAGTGGTCTGACAGTTATCCAGCATTACAAGGAATACAGTTAAGGAGCTCTTCCTCTACAGGGAGCTCAAAGCACATCAATGGAAAGTTAAGTGAAAGGAAAAAGTGTGCCGTCTGATGATGTGAGAAATAACTCTGAATAGGAATAACCTTGCATTCTTCAAACACCCACTCCTGAGGTCCCTCAGTTCGAAGTTTCTGGATGTACTGGAACATGTGGAAAATGATGTCCTCAACGTGCACTGCGGTAGAAAAATCACACCAGTCAATATTTACTTGTTTTCCTTTTCGACATGATGTAACCACACCCACAGACATCCACAGAGGTCATGCATGTAGGTCACCTGTGTGTTGTGCTTCTTAGTCAGATTTCAGAGGCAAAACAACCAACATGGCTTCATTAGTCCTTGAGTTTGAAGTAAAACCATGAAACCAGGAAACAAATGACTGCTGGCAATGATGGAATATTTGAGCTTCAATAAATGTTTGGAAATCAGGTTTTCAATAATAATGAAGTGACTGAGTGTAAGGCGCTGATCCGGTCCATCATTACGGTTAAAATCGTTCTCCGTCTCCTCAGTGTTTCAGCTACAAGTCAACCCAACAAGCATCTGACTCCAGTTCACATTAACCCGTTAAATGTTGTGCTGCTTGCAGGATTCGCAGCTTCCAGTTGTAAAAGATGACATCACATGCAGAACCTCCACCCTGCTGCTGCTGATGAGTTACTGTAAATTATACTCACAGAGACCCTCCTCAGTCAGGTCCACGTTGATGATGAAGAACATGAACCCTTTGGCTCCTTCCTTTTGGCCTCCAACAAGTGTGTTCACCCAGCCTGGAGAGAAATCAAACATCCAATCTCTTTCAGACCATTTGTGGCATGAAATGATTGACTTGAGCTCGCATTTTTAAGAACTTTTCCTTGAGCAATTTAATTTGTTCTTTAAAGAGTAGAAAGTGAAGGGAGTGCAACTCATCTCAATGTCTTTTATTGCTTTTCTGTTGGGGGGGGTAAACAAAAGCTTTAAACTTTATGGGATTTATAGGAGAATTTCACAAAAAACAAACAAAACCTGTGAGCCGAGCATCAGTGTGAGAACTTCAGACCTATCTTTGTAATATACGCGTCTCTGCTTGCTTTAAACTTGACCACATCACCTTCAGTTTCATGTTAGCATAACTGGAGACTCGCACCCAAGAACTATCAGCTTACACTGAGGGGCTTTATTCTGGCTCGTTTCTTTTATTTATGGACCAAAGATGGATCACAGCGAAGCTTAAGCTTTGAATTCGTCTCCAACATTCTTAGAGGTGAGTAATTCAAATGTATATTTAACTTAAATTATCAACATTTTGTCTAACAAATTACAACCAGGATTAAAAAGGAATGTTATGCTGGTCACACAAATGAGCCAGATGTGAATTTACTTGGATGTTGCTGTACTAGAGTTAGCAAAAGAAAGGTGAAAATATTCAGAGACAACTTTAACGTCGAGTATCTGGAAATTATTCGGTACTAAAGGTAGATAAGTCTTAGAAACAGTCTAATGGGGGGGGGGTTTCGGGTCAAGTTATTTTCTGCTGAGGAAAACATTCAAATGTTTAAATGACAGCAGCTGTTATGGAAATAAGTCATTCTAGAAAAGAAAAATAAAACTATGAGGACAGAAAACAAGGGGATAAAACGTAGGAAAAGCAACTGAATCATGTATTAATCTATGAACTAGTTGTCCTGAAGGAATGAGCTGCCATCAGAGTCCTTTCATCCAATGAAAAAGCCTAATGTCTCATCCACTCATTTAAGAGACAAAAACATGTCATTGTTGGTTACCTGATGTAGTAAATCAACTTTCTGCTTGTCAAATTTGATCATTTACTTTAGAAGCAAATGAATCCTTTAATTGAAATTGATTATTTTATTGCTTTAAGCTCAACAGTTAACTGGACATAAACCAGGGGCTTCAGATAATGAAGTGTAGATAAATCTTTTCTAGAAGAACCTTTAGATTTCAGCTCAGATAACAAACTGCCAGGTCCTTCGTGGCCAATCAGATGTCCCAGATAATGTCCTGGGTTGGACTTGTAGTACTTCTGTAGGTCTGGGATGGGAAAGGTCACGTAAAGGTTCCTGATGTCTTTGATGGGAACAACTTTGTAGAATTGCTGCAACAAAAACAGGAAAGATTGCATTAATTTAACTGGGATTGATTCATATCGGATATAAACCCTGAGCTGCAACAAAAAGTAAACAACAGCAAAGAAACCAAATAATTGACGGACTTTAAGGTGCTCTTCCTGGAACGGATGTTCAGGGAATTCTGGGACGGGAACGTTCTTGTTTTCCACTTCTCCAAACAGCTGCTCCACCATGGATGTCAATTCATCAAGAGACTCTGGGGAAATTAAGGTAAAAACAAACAAACAAACAAAACAGAGTATTCTTAACAGACTGATATAAACACATTCATCTCCACAGGATGAAAGGCAGGGAGGCTGAGCCTTATGGTGCTGTGAAAAATAACTTCTTTCTCTTTGTCATATTTTAGATGGACTATGTTTTATTATCAGCTAAATATAACCTGAGTAAATGCAAACTTCTCCTTTACAGTGATCATCTATGGAAAATAGCTTTTCAAACAAACCTGGCAATCTGTGAAAACATAACCCCCCAACCCAGATAACTGGTTGAGCCCCAACTATGTGTTTGCAAAGACTCATCTGCGACGCTTTGGATGGTATTTAAGCCCAGATGTTGATTAGACTTTAAAAAAGGTTTCCAATCAGAGGTGGACTTGCTGCGGTGCTTCAGATCATTACCCAGCTGGGATAAAAATGCACTCCACCTTAAAGGCACAACCTGACAGCTGGATGTTCTGCTTCAGGTTTTTTCTGGAACAGAGCAGCATTCATGGTTGGGTCCATTCAGAGAGTCACCAAAGGTGGGACAGGCTTTTAGGTTGACTTGTTATCTGCAATCACTCACCTGAGGCATAAAAGGTCTGGAATGGACCTTGGATGATTCACAACAGTTTCAATGTTATTCTGGGCTCTTTAACATGTATTCATGTAATGATTTGAGTAGGTCTATCACTCCTTGGGAGTGATGCTTGTGATGAACTTCCTCCGACTGGTTCATAGATCAGAGCATGCAGAGTTTCAGAGATGATTTAACTGCTGGTAAACAGTCGAGTGATTTCTGGATTTTACAGGCCTAGGTGTGGCTAATCAAGCTGAATTTAGTTTCCGAACAACGTGATTGATCGTGTTAATCTTTGATTTAGGCCAGTTTAACAGGAGACTGCTTTTGACATAAAACCGAGTCGCATTAGATAAATTTTTATCCTCCTTGAATAAAACTTAAAGAAAGTGATTTTTGGGTTATTTATAAAAACATTTAGCATGTAGAACAGCACAACTAAAATTTCTACAGACTGAAAAAGTGCTTCTAACAACAGTGTCACCAATGAGGTTTCATTTTCCACAGCTTCAGTTTAAATAAAGGACGAATGAGTTGGGAAAATAAAAGTTTTCTGCAGAACCTAAACAAGAAAGTCATGTTTGTGTTCAGATATCAATGAGGAAAGTTTCCTGGAGTAAGTGGCGGTTTGGTTTGATGCACACAGAGGGATGGGAGGAATTTTCAGGTTCAATTATACAACAGAAACCCTCTTTAGTTGGTATTTGTGCTTTTTGTCTTCAGTTATTCAAAAGGTGTCCAACCGCAGACCCGGAATTAATGGTGGGATCCTCAGTATTCAGTCATTCAGCCGTGCAAAGCCTGATAATGAGCCACTGGTCCGTTTAAGGTTTGATGGAGAGGCGCTGCATCCAATGTGGTCCGGAGGACAGGAAGTGGGAGGAAGTCCTTACCTCTTCCTAACACGCAGAGTCCCATAAGATTAGCAGAGTAGTAGGTAGAGTGAAATTTCAGGAGTTCCTGGCGTATATCAATCCCTTCTTTAGATGGTCTGGTTTCAAGCGTTAGTTTGTTACCTGTGAAAAGAAAAAAATTATCCTGAAATAAAGAATAAAAAGAAACATTTTTTCCACATAAATAACTATCCTGCAGCTTCATGCTAAGTGCAGACATCAGCCGGTAATGTATTAATAGCACAGAATGAACAGATCAGATCAACACAGGCTCTGAATCAGGTAATCTAGGAGATTCAGGTAGGAATCGATGAGCCTCTACCTGTCCCAAATTTACTAAAGGGGTGGTTTGGGCTGCCAGTGGCCTTCTCCAACTGGAAAAGCCTCCAAGAATCATTCATCAGGTTCTTCTCGTGTTCAGAGTCCACAGCGTTCACCTCCCGGTCCTTACAGCTCTCGTCAAACAAAGGGCACAGAAAGAACTGGGCAAACCTGCAAAGATGGCAAAAAAACGACGAGTTGTTACAAGTAAACCACGTCGTTCAACAGACGTGCTGCGACAACAGATGCTGCTTTCCATTAGCTACAGTGCTAAGAGTTTGTAAGCAAAGCAATGGGCCTCCAAAGCAGACCCAGATCATTTCCATGAGCACGGGCAGATAAACTGCCATGCAAATGAGGAAACAGGAGATGGGAAAGGTGATCCTCCGAGTAGGTGCCAACAACAAAAATAAAATCTACTAATGTAAGAAAAAAACTTTACATTGATTATTTTCTGACTGGGATTTTAACTAATCAACTAAAGTTTAAGGTGATGGAGGCCATCTAACCTAAATATTTGCTAATCAGAGGTGAGTCATAGAAATACTACTAAAACATGGAAATGTTTTTAGTCCGACTGTAGTTTCAATAAATGCTTTTTAATTCATTGTTAATAAAGATCTAATCCTCCAACATTAAACATTTTATTAAAACATTGGATTAAAAATTCGTTTGGCAGCTTTTATTCTTTGTACAACATCTAATTACCTTTTGGTGGATGAATAATGTTGGGTGTTAACGTACATGCTATATAAGATAGGAAATTAGGCTGTGTTTTCTGTTTATAGTAGTAATTAAACAGCATAATTCAAGTATAATGCTGCACTGGCACACAGCAAGTATTGAAACAGAAAAACAGAATTATAAGAGTGTGATAATAGTCCTACTTTTAAAAGGAACATAATTAATCCCATCCTTTTCTACCCACAGAGTCCAGATGGCCTTCATAATCTACCATCAGGACAACGAGCGGATGCGTCGCCAACAGGTGCTCTCATTTCTAATTAGGTAAGCTTATCCCTACAGGTTAAGTTCTGACCACATGACTGTCCTTTCCAAACAAACACAGCTGGCATCTGAGTCGAGCCTCCTGCAAGGCACAGAACATCAGTCTGTTGTCTGAGGTTTCCAGTCTCACCAGGTGGGTAAAAACAAACCAAACAGAGCTGAATACAGAGCGAACAGCCAGGAAACCCGAGTTCTCATCACGGCTCTAATTCTATAAGAAAATTAGACTCTGCTTTACTGTTATAATGTTTCAGTGCAGTAAGGCTGAAAATCACAATAAACATGTTTAAAACATTTGCAATAAAGACCAGGAGGAAGAAAACAAAACAAACCCTAAACTCTCTTTAAATATGTAGATGGGCCCAAAGTAATACCATGATATTTTTCAGCTGAATATAAATATACCATAATCATCTTTTTTTGACATCATCATTACAAAAAGGTAACTTTTAATCAAAACTTTGTCCAAAAGTCCCACAGCAACATTTTTTAGTAAAAAACTGCAGATAAACAAGATGGCTGAAAAATGACTCTCTGGAATATAAAATATATTATAATCCAGTGTAAACCATCCTGATAAAAATCTTATAATCTATCCTCTTCTATATTTGAAATATCCTGATTCATTACCGAGCCCTAAAAGCACCCCCCCCCCCCCCCTTAGCTGTAAGGCTAGATGGTTTCCTCTGCCTTCATCTCCTAGAATACCATGTGGTTTTGATATATTTTGGTTTATATTTCTGATCTTCTGTTTTGCCATTATTGACAGATACCTGTCTAAAGCTCCTTGCAAGTGCTCATGGGACACGTCGAAGTAATAGTTGGTGTGCTCCCCGCTCGTGAAGGCGTTGGAGCTTCCAGCGTGCTCGCTGAGGAACTGGCTGTATTCATTTTCCTTGGGGTACTTTTCAGTCCCCAGAAAGAGCATGTGCTCACAGAAGTGCGCCAGGCCTGAGATGTTCTCTGGGTCTGACAGTGAACCTGTGCAGCAGAAAAATAAATAACACAAAGTTTGGTCAACTAAATCTAGTCATTCAGAACATTCGAAAAAACAAACGATATTCCTCTTTATAGGAAAGGTATTATGAAAAGGCGGAGAAAGAGAAGTAATGAGGGACAGCAAAGCTTGGTTCAGTTCCTTAGAGAATAACTTTAAAAGTAAGATGCACCCTTTACCTATATGCACATCTAAGGCAGCTGATGATTTGTCTGTAGTCGGATCACTTATGAGAATAGCCTTCAGTCCATTGGTAAACTCCAGGCCCCTGTAGTCCCGTTTGTCTTCAGGAGAGCGAATGATATCAGTGACCACCCTCCTCACAACTGGTTCAGTCATTGTGAGAGATAAGGATGACACCAGCCTGCAAGGAAGCGAATCATCCAATCTCAGCATTTTCACATTAATTATAGCAGATCCTAGTAATCATGAGTGATTGACTGTCCCAATAATAACCTTTGGTACAGAAACTCCTTAACAGTCATTGGATTATGATCAGTTATTCTCCAAACAAATTCATTTTCAAACTTAAATGAGTCCCAACTGAGTAGAGCTGCAGGATAAAGGACATATTTAAGCAGATGTTAAAAATCGATAACCCTGTGGTTAGCTTCGCTGCCACCTTTAAAAAGCCTTTTAGTGCTATGGTCCATTTGAGTTACAAGAACTTGCATTAATTATTCTTTAATGGTTTAGGCTTTTTTTTCAGTCCCTGTAAATTATGGAAATAAATAATCTAAAATAATCTTTTGTTATAAATTAGATATTTCTGATTGGATAATTCCTGTTCTTGTTTTTTTAATTGTAAAAATATCAGGCTATACCAACCGTAGAAGTTTATCTTTAATGTCTTATTGGTTAAAAATGTGCTAATTTAAAGTTTATGTAGCTTAAAAATTAGTTTTTATTATTAAGAATTAATTGGATAAAACACACAGACACTGTTTATTTGAAGAAAAACACAAAACAATATATTAAAACTATTGCATTATTCAAGATTCCTTAAAAATCTATCTGTATGATAAAACTTATGTTGAATAAAATTAATGGACTTTGAAACTGACATGAAGCTTTTTTTTGGTGGAAACCTTTTTGGTGATTTTTTAAATGCATGCTCTGTTATGGATTAATAATTTTACAATGTGAGTCGATTCAGTTTCTGTTGCATAATTTTGACCTAAATGCTGAACAAAGGTTCATTTGGGATAAAAAAAAAAAACTCTTTAAATTTTCTTTTTTGTATCTAAAAGCAGGCATACCAACTGAACATTTTTGAATATATTAATAAAAAATATTGTACTGGCTTGATTGTAATGAACTTCATATATTGTTACAATTACAGAATAGAACAACCTCATTAAAAGACTTTTATTTTAAATGCTTAAAAAAGTATGTCCCCTGTTAAAGAGCGTTTGCTAAATGTTTTAGGTTAGTAACTAACGAGGCGTGTTTTAACCATTAACCACTGAAAGTTTCAAATATTCAAGAACATTGGTTGCAAGTTTCATGAGGAAAAAACAAACGTTCAATTGTAATTTTTTTTATTACTTTTCATAGATTAATTGCGGGCCTCAAATGGGCCAGTGTTTAATATAGCAACGGTCAAGTACTTCTTTTGGTGTTTTTTTTCCCCAAAATTACAAAAGTTATTTACACATTTTTAAATGAATTTGATCCTTATTGGCAAATCTTAAGTTAAACGTTCAAACTTGTCTAAGCGGATACGTTTCACTATTTATCAAATAGATCTAAAACTATATTTACATACCAAATAACATGCGTTAAGGTGACTACACTTGTTCCAAGCAAAGCTGTAATTAAATATGAAACATTTCGAAATGACATGTTTAATCCATCTGAGTCATAAAGGAAAGCTAGCATTAGCTTGCTCGGTTAGTCGCAGCTGTTACTGAAAAGTTAACAAGACATCTAAATAACAGCAACGCTGGAAGCCGGATTTAAATGGATTGTTGGATCACTAATAAGAAGTTTCATATTCAATTATGTCACACAAATGCCTTAATTCCAAAAGCTAAAAAATCGAGGCTAACTGATTCGCTAAAGTGCTGAACCGGATTGACGGGCTTAGCTAGCTAACGTTATTCCGGTAGCTCTAACGCCTTGTCCTCTTTTGTTATTAGGAGTTACTTTTTCCATCTAAAGCCTAACGCATTTTAAACGACACTTACCTAAAACCTTGGTTAACGCAGACACTGTTTCCTGTTGACTTGAAATATCTGGTGAAGTGGGCTGTCCGGTTAATGCACTTAAACATACTTTGTACCCATAGAAAACAAATCATGGGCTTACGGGCGCCATCTTTAAACAGTTGCGATTAGTCGAGCGCGGAGCTTGCGGATATTTTGTGTCGTAACTCATCAGTTCATCGCTAAAAAATTTCAATCCTTTACACAGACACAAATCTAGAGCTCACATAACTATAAAGAGGCGTTAAAGCATTTGGTATAAAGCAAACTATATGTTATTCGTCTGAATGTTGAGTTGCGTCATTGATTCTGAAATTGATTAAATAGACTGAAGGCAGATTTCCTTGTTATATCAAGTCTCGAGCAACGTCATGCGTACAAATCAGTTTTTTTTTTTTTTTTTTTTTTTTTTTTTTTTTTTTTTTG
>JAUZNJ010051914.1:7831-22083 GCA_034780135.1 Jordanella pulchra | reverse complement strand
TCAGATGTAAAGAAATACAGCAGAGCAAAGTAAAATGTAGGTATTTATTGGAAAAAACAAGAAGGTTTTAAATAAATTAATAAATAAATACCAATCAGTAAATTCTGTAGGTCAATACTTTGCAAAACTGTCTTTGATTTAAGTTACAGCTTAAGTGCTGTGTGGAATATCCCTTTTTCATGATACTGTTGTTTATCAACCATATGAGGACTTTACAAAAAAGCTGGAGATATTTTTACACACCAGGTGGGTTTTATTTAATACTTATACCAAATTTTACAAAACACATCATGAATATCTCTTGATTATTTTATAATTCTAACAATAAGGAATGTCTGAAAAAGTTGATTTCAGTGGATTTTATTCAAGGGTATCAGTTTAACATGGGCTGAATCTAAAATGCATGCTACAATTTTCAGGAGTTCATTTGTAAAAGAAATGGTGAGCATATGTCTGATCTTTGCAAAATCTCAATAACTAATAGTCAGCACTGCAGCTATATAAAAATCTGGTGGATGTCTCAGTTTTATACTGGCCCATACATAGACGTCTAGTTCATGGATAATTTCCCACAATGTCTTGCATCTAGAAGTTTTGACATATTGATCAATATTTTAAAATCTAGCCTAAATTCTGGCTTTAAGTTCATCAGACATGACAATGTGATGAATGATCTCTGTGTTAGTATTTGAGGGGTCATTTGACGGTGGCTAAAAAATTAATGTTAATTAAAATTAATGTTTCAGTGATTTGGTACAGACATGATCACTAACGGGCTTGTGATACTTGTGTGTGGACTTGTTTTGGTACCTTGTAGACTGTGTTTGCTCCATTGTGGTGATTTATGTGTCTTTGTGGGGAGCTGTTCACTGGTCCCCTTGTAGAAATGTTTTTCATTCTTGGATCGGGGGTTAGGTTAGTTATTATTCAGGAAAGTGTGTCCAATGTGTGTGTACGTGTGTGGTGGGGTGGGTGAGCTTACCAATGGCTGCACAACTTTGCGGTCGCTGTATGGGAGGAAATTCCAACTTCAGCCCTTGTTCTGCATACTCATCCAAGTAGCAGACTTGGGATGTCTGGATGTTATCTGCAGTCTTGGTGGTCCACAGGGAATTGGCTCCTCTCCATAGATGGCCACAGATCTGCTGGAAAACAAAACTTTACAGAAACAAAAGTGACAGTGCTATGTAAGAAGGTCAAAGTTTGAAGATGCATGATATATAAATTCATATATGGTTTGATTGTCTTTATAGATCCTTAAAATCATTAAAACTAAATAAAACATCTTAAGGCAGCATTAGTCTTTACTCTCAAATAGTTTTGTCAAAATCTAACTCATTGTGAATGTCAAAATTATTTTTAGAACTGGAGTTTGTGTACATATTTTTTTCTACTATATCATTTCAGGGCATTACTTTGTAATCAGTTTTAAATGAAGATCAGTTTTAAATGAAGTTTTAAATGAGAACTTGCTTTCTGGCTTGTTAAAGAGTTTAAAATCTTTAACTAACAGAAATATTTTTCATTAAGTTTCTTGATGTATCTTTTTTATTGCAGATATTCTTATGATGACCAGGTTTGGATGTTAAAAGGTCATTATTTTAATCTAAATCTAAAATGTAAATTCCTTATTATCAAAGGCCAAATCATTATAATACATCCCATGGTAAAGATGTGTAATACTCCCTAATATAAGTTATTCCCTAAACCAGTATCAGTTCACCCTCATAAAGTTCTGCAACTCAAACCCTTAATTTTAATACTGAACTTTTACTTACTATGATGAGCAGCCTGTGGACAAACACTCAAAACATTTGGCCCAATTAATGCAGTTTAACAGGCAGTACTATAAATTGCTTAACCAATTCAGCAGTTTTCCTGATATGGAGAAAAAAACTTCCTTTTTTGTCTTAGGAAATGGAAACTATTTTGGTAATTCATAATGACTTAAAAAGTTTGTTCTGATTAAATGCCTGACATTGAGAAAAAATAAACATATTTCTTTCTTAATGCAGTGTATGTAGAGTAACCTCTGTGCTAGATAGTTTCAGTCTTTATAGTTTCTGCAAGTTATGCAACAATTTTTTTTTCAATTTACTTATTCAGTTAATACATGTGGAAATAATAACATTTTTGATTGTTTACATTTGAGGCTGGACTCACAGCAGAAGATGTAAGCTTTGTGTATAACTTAAGAATGAATACAGACCCATTTAATAAAATATGATATTGAAAGGCTTCATTTCAGTTACTCATTCATCAAGTAAATCCCATTATATAGATGAATCAAAAACAGACTCAAGTTTTCAAGCCTTTCTTTCTGTTAATCATAATAAATTCCATTTGAATCTAATGAAACCACAGCATTTGATGTTAAAATATATAATATCAAACCACTGTGAATACAAAAAAAAACCCAAACAAAATTGATAGAGAATATGGGCTTAATAAAAGTAGTTATAAAACCTGTTTCCTGGTTTTTTTTTTCAAAAAAGAACTTTTAAACTGACGGATTAGCATTATAAGAAGGCATGTCCTAGATGATTTTAGATGACGATCTTAAATAATGAAAGCACCTCACAACCTTCGTCTTCAGACGGATTTCACCCTGCTCTCACATAAATAAAACATTTGTACTTGTATCCTGACCAAAAATAAAACAACACCTAATTTTATATGCAAAACTAAAGATGCCTACATATGTACAACATGAAATTGGTTTTGAATTATACTGAGTATGTGGGTGCAGACTGCAGTACAGAAGGTGGCAACGTCCCAATGAGTTGCTCTTAAACTCAAGATGGCAGTGGCTCAGATTTATGCACCTACGCCTCTGCCGCATATTTAAAAATCCAGTTCTTTCACCGTACTGTACAGTATGTGGGCTGCATTGTCCTGCGTGCTGTTATGAGATTTAGAAGACATCTGTTTCATTTTCCTATATTGTAATATTTAGGCTTTTTTTGCAGTTTATGAAAATTTTTTTTAAAGAGTTCTGAACTTTTCAATCATAAGATCTGAGGGAACAGGAGCTAGAGGCTACTATTTCATGATGCAGCCATGGAGTGCACACATGGGTTGTGTCCCAATTCATGGGCTGCCTCCTTGTAGACCCATAATTTCACAGTGCTACACCAAAGGCTGTCTCAATCCGAGATTACTCCCAAGATTCTTTCATGTGTGGCAGACCCTGTTCTTCTTTGTCCGATTTCAAGGATGGGTCCAATGACTTTTTTGTGGCAAGGCATTCCCCATAATGCATTGTGTCAAAACAGAGAGTTAAAGACATCACTCAGGAAGCTAATATCAAACTTTAACGCATGGCTTATTTAATTCTTTATGTGTTAGTTAATCTATACTGAAATTAACACTTCAACTTCAAAATAAATGGAAAAAAAGAATTTCATTTAAATCTGCTGGAGTATTTTTATTCAGAAAAATATCATCATCATGTGTTTAACACATGCCTGCAACCATGGTAAAACTGCCAGAGGTTCTTATGGATTATATAGATAAAAATTGGAGCAAATTGTCACAATCTTGTCAATCCTAAATTCACACTTATGGATTATAAATTGGACTTTATGATTATAAACTTTATTGTTTAAACAAATTACTTTATTCAAAGCTGTAATTTTTTGAATATTGCCCCTGAGCTTATATTTTTTAAAAAGAACATTGTTACCTTCTTTGAACATCATCAAAATACAGAATGCTGGAAGACTGTCCTGTTTAATTTCCATTTGTTGTACTTCCTTTTTTATGTTTTTAGGACTTTTTGACAAGTCATAAAAATAGTGGCATTGAGAATTTCTAGCTAGATATTTCATTTCCTGCAATAAAGTTTATATTTAATTTAATTATTAATATTTAATAATTAAATTTATATTAGGCTAAAAGATAATGAAAGAAATAAGGAATAGGCTCCACTTCACATTGTAGAGCTGTGCCTACAATATTGTAGGACTGAAACTATGGTCTAATTTGAAGTTCGTTTTGTACACTATTTAATCCTTTATAGTCATCAGATACAGTATATGTTCTGTAAGTAAGATAACATGAGCGGTAAACTGTATAACTTATTATTTTAAACTACTCGTTGTTATGATTTGCTAATCTGAGTTTTTGGTTCAGTTCCAGTTTTTATTTTGGGTTTTCCATTACATTTTGATTAGTCATTCGTGTTTCTAAGTCATCATTTTTCATTTCTAGTTAATGCCATTAGTAATATTTAAGCCCAGTTGTATTTCTTGGCTACTCTCTGTTGACCCCTTGTGTGCAGTCCTCCTTAGCTCCCGTCTAGTTACTTCTGTCCACACCTGCTACCAATCAGTTGATTACTTAATTCTTATTCTGTTTGGCATATATACTCCTACTCTCAAGTTACACTTTGCTGGATTTTCTTCTTTCCTTCTTGAAGCTCCGTGTCCCCCCCTTTATTCTTCTTCCTGTGTTCCCTGGTTAGCTTTTTTGGAGTTATGCTTGTTTGCCACCACTCTAATTATCAAACACATTAGCCTCCATCTCTGCATTTAGATCCTCTACAGACCTTCACTCAACCTCATTAATACTGCCTAAGTGTTTTAGGACTTACAAGCAGCTAATATATTATGAAGTGGGTTTTTTAAAAACTATATTCCTTCCTGACCTGTGAAACTGTGACCCTGCTGCTTGAAACTGTGACTGCTGAGACTTTTCAAAAATTGTTATTGAATAATAATAATAAAAATAAATAAAAAAACTCTGAGCTCTTAAAACTACAGAAGTTATTTTTGTTTTTTTTAAGTCATATGGTTAATAACATTATAGCTTGTTTGCATCCTATCTGAGGGTTTAAGACAACTAACCTTCACTCTTCCTTTGACATCTTTGTGATGTTTGTGGTCAGTTGCATATGCTAGCAAATCAGAGGTGCAGGAGATTCAAATGAATTGTGACAGTCTGTTGGTCACCTTTGGAAAGGGGTTAATTAGACTTGGCTTTGAAGGACAAATGGAAGCCAAGATCTATAGCATTTGAGGGTCAGATAAGGTCAATTTTAATGAACTGTGTAATATCTGCATGTTCTGCTTTTTCTCTTTAGAGGCATTCTATTATAGCTGTAAAATTCCTCCCAGCTAAATGCATGGTCATCTGAATCAAAACAGACCTTTCCATGGTTTGTAATTGTTTTTAGCAACAGTACAAAACACCCACTAAAATCAGAAACATAAAGGCTTCATGAGAAGAAAGCTAAGTGTTGAGTTCAGAGCTAAATGTGCTGAAAGATCTGTGTACTGACCTAAAGTGGGCTGTGGACAATATATATTTTCAGTTTTAATGACTTAGAAAACTTTTGCAAGGCAGATGTCTCTGACACATTATTTGGTTTGTAGATAGAATGCTGTTAAAAAGACTGATTGCTATTTTTCAGTAAAAGGTAAACAAAACAGTTTGTAGGTGTCTATCTATTTAGTTGTTTATGTCATCTTTTCCTCCTTAACAGTGTTTATTTTTCAGCTAATATCACATTAAAATTATTTCAACAGGCATGAAAAAACCTAAGCCTGTATTTTGTGTGTTGTCTTATCAAACCATAATGATGCTATGAAAGTCAAAGACTGTGAGATGAAGCATCTTTAAGTCATAAACTGGGATTCATATCTGTATAGATAGACTCCAGAAAGAGTAAAATGTGATTTAGAGATCTTAAAACAAGTTTTTTTTCTGGGGAAATATTTGGAGGAATTCCCAGTTAAAAGGTTTTGCACAAGAAGGTCTGGAAAATTCATCTCCTATTTGCAAGTATTATGTCCTCAATTACTTTGTGGCAAGCCGTGCTATTTAAGCTGATCCAATCCATGTTTCCCCTTCCCCTCACAAACCTTTTGACTCCATGTGTTGTAATCTGTGGATGCTGGCCAAGGCAGACACACTTGTGATTACATGAGCTCTGGCAAAGAGGTTGAGCAGCGGATAAAAACAGATTTTCCAGGGAAGAAGCTTGAGTCAGTGGGTACAATGAAGGCAGATTCCAGATGCTTGAATTGACTAAAAGTTTAAGCTAAATTCTTTAACACTGATGTTAGGAGAGTGTTTCTTGAAAGGCTTACCCTGTACTGTGTTCAGCTTGGATCTCTATATATTTAACTGCTGTTCTGACTCCACTGTATGAAAGAGGTAGCTGTATTTTCAGGGTCTATAACAATTGGGCAAACTGAGGCATTGACATATTCTGGAGCCAGAAGAGCTGAAAATTTGTGGTTAAACTTTCTCAGAAAATTAGTTTCCTCTGTACATCCAAATTGATATCACAAACTGCACACATTCAAAGGTCATCAGTGCTAATAACACACAAAACCACAAATAGTTCAGCAGCCTACTAATAGTCAGACAGAGAGTTGTTAATGACATGGTATGAGAATGTCAAGAACTGCAGGGCTGGATGCCTGTCCTCCGGCAATGATAAATGAAGAAACTGTTCAGGCATTTAGAGCAGTGACAAGCCTAATAGCATGTATAAATTCAACAACTGTTAAACAATGAGCTTGTCTGTGTATTGTTCTTCACTTAGAGATGTAGTCTTTTATGTGCAAAGGCTAATTGAAGGGGATGTGGTATACCCATGTACTTCATGTTATCATCTCACTACCGCAATGACGTCTTTAAGAAATAAACAAATTATGTCCTAAAACGGACTCACATATTTACTTGATAAAACCACAAACTACTATGCATTTGGAAGGATTTCATTTGATAAACTGACAAACCAATTTAAATCGTTCATGTTGTCCTAAATTCTTTGCAAATGATAACATGTAAAATGTAGTGTGCATTGGTACCTCATTAGTCAGTACTTTGTAGAACCACCACATTCTTCTGCACATTTTTCCCCAAAATTGTATATCATATTAACTGAGGATTTTATTCCTAGATTTCCTTGTATTTATTTAGCAATGGCTTTCCTCTTCCCAATATGCTGTACCTTCCAGCTTTTATTACTGCATACTACTATTGTCCTTTGAAAGATTGTTTCACCTGAGCTGTGGATTACTAAGGCTCCACAACTTTTGCAGTGGGGTCTGGAAAGCTTCACTTATTGATGTTCTTTGTTAGTTTAGGTATGCATCTATGTCATGGTATGTTGGCAGTTGTGCTACAGTATATTAAATGTTTCAATCAATCAACTGAATCATGCACTGTGAGATGCTTAGGATTGGAGATATTGTTTGGTAACTAAAACCCAACATTAAAAATACTAAATAGACCTCTAAAAGAAAATTACACAAACTTTCTAGTTAGTTTTGTATTATTGTATTATAAATTCTTATAAATTATAAATTCTTTTTCTACTAAAACAACATGTGTTCCTTCGACATGCTTGAGGATAAAGATCAGCTCACTTTTCATCATCGCAGCCTGTGCAGAACAGAAGCCACCGCTTGCAAAACCCTTAACCTTTTTTTACTGTACTGAAGCAATTTCCATACGTTTTTGAAGAAAAAAAATATCACAGATGTCATTCCATCTATCCAATCTCCATTGTTTTAGCCATGGTAACCAAACATAAATGAGTTATTTCTATTAGAAGCTGCTCTTGACACGTTGTCCGGCAGAACATTTTTCTAGCAGTATGTCCAAGAAAACTTGTAATTAGGACAAGCAGAGAGGACTTTCCCGTTTTGTTTTCATGTGCAAAATCTGCTTAAAAAGTTCTTCATAACAGATATTTTTAAGTCCTCAATTTGAAAAAAATGACTTTTTTTCTTACGTGCTTTCTTCTAGTGTGACATAAACTACGGTGTATTGAACTAGCTGCAAAGTATGAAATACCAGAAGGCAAAGCAATGGTTTATGGTTCTTGTCACCACGAGAACGAGAACTTGTAGATTATGTGAGAAGCTTAAGGGAAATGAGAGGGAGATGTAGAGGTGTCTATGCGGAAAGTGGAGATGTAGTTGGAGAGGCTCAAGTTTCAGAAAAAATTTGGACACGAGTTATTTTATCACATTAGAGGCTGGAAAAGAGTCTTACCTCCTCTAAACAGTGTCGCATCCAGTTTTAGGACTTTGAAATTTCCTTGAGGAAATCTCCCCCAGTTACATAGTTTTTTGTCTTTGCCTCTTTACCATGACATGCATTCTTTATAGATACCAAAGGCTGCCATTTTCTGGTGGTAGAGTAAGCATCTTTGGTGCTGAGCAGGGCGCAGCCAATGGCTCTAAAAGGGGAATGCTTCATAAAAGGAGGTAGTTTATGAATTCCTCACCCTGCTACAATATTACACTGGAAGCATAATAACAATGCCTAATCTTATAACCAGCAAAATATTTTTTGTTGTTTGTAGAGTCTATGGCGGTAGACAGGTACACCATATCAATCTGAAAAGCCTGAAAGCTTATCTGCATAACACAGAGACAGCGTCAGCTGTGTGCTTATATACAAATACAGAAATTTAGTGTACATGAAGGCAGATGTTCAACCAAGCCTATATCTGAATGTTTCATTCCCAAATAGAGGATGGGGAGGTGGAGACGGTAAGCTACTCCTGTAAAGTTGGAGCCGACTAACCATGCGGCCGTCCTACTGCCAAAGAGTCCACCCTGTTACCCCAATGCACTTTTAAAACCAATAAGTTAAAATAAATCCTCTTTTCAGTCATAGGTCCCTACCATTCTCTGAGACACGTGCACACTTAAAAGCACAAAAAGATTGACGAGATTGCTTAAGTTCATCACAAGCATTACTGTCTCTCAGCCAGCTCCTGGATCAGCTCATCTGATTGACTAACACGCAACCCTAAAAGCAAAAATTCTGATTTTCTACCCAACATCTGATTTCAATGTGCCAGACTTGGGGGACACCACACACAAAAGTATATCTGACCAAGACAACCCAACCTGTTAGATTTCCTCAATTTGCAATCAAAGCTCTCTTGATATTTTACAGAGACCCATTCAGTCTTGACCCACCACACATGGCAGGATTATCTCCTTTTTCTAATCTCCAAGTATCCCCAGTATTGGGCTTTTTCAGAAGGAAAAGATCAGGGCAGAAACTGGCACAATAATCTTGTCATGTGAAACTCCCTTGAGAGGAAGGGGGTTATTGAAGCCTGGAATGCTACTCTTTTTCATTTTCACACAAAATGTGGTGTTTTACCTCTCTTACCTTGAGTAATTTAAAGTGCTTTCTCATATGGTGAGTCTCTTTGGCTCTGATGACATGTAATGGTGCCCTGATAGCACTGTGTTGTATTTTGTTGTGGGTGGTACAAAAAATGATCAGAAGAGCTAATACACACGGTTGCAACTTGTGCTGTTTAAAGCCAATATTTGTTTCTAATTGATATTTCAAATGTTTCGGCATAGTTAGAGCCTTTGGCAAACAAAATGTGTCACTTTAACCATGTGTGACTCTTTAGTTTTTGTGTTATTTGTTCTAAGACTGTGGAGTTTAAGATGACTGTTGTATGAAAGGAATAAAAAAGAAACTGTACATACAGGCAGAAAGATCTTTAGCAGGCAGGGCTGGACTAGTAGAAAGATGTTTTCCTCATTGAAGACTCAGACCTAATAATATCATGGATGGAAAAATTGTGATTTAAACTGTTGCAAAGGAAAACCAATCCCTCCACATTTTTTGCTCCAAATGTCAGATTTGGGAGTGTCTCTTCAACTAAATATTATATTGCCAAAAGTAATTAACTAACCTGCCATGATTGGCTATTGAACTTAAGTAACAGGTCATCCTTAATCTATAAGGTTAAATATGACATTGATCCATCTCTTAAAGCTAAAACAGATTCTTCTGGGAAGCGTTTTAACAAGGTTTAAGAGTGTTAATCAGAATTTTTAAAGATTCTTCCACAAGCCTTTACCACAATCTTGGTAAAGGAGGTCTGGCTCTCAGTCTCCACTCTAAATAATCTACAATGTGTTCTGTTGGGTTGAGGTCAGGACTCTGAGCAAGCCGGTCAAGCTCATCCACACTAAATGCCATTTACTGTGTTTTATGGACGTTGCTTTGTACACTTGTACACAATAACGTTGGAGGAGGAAAAGTCCATCTCCAAACTGTTCCCAAAAAGTTGGTGGCTTGAAATTTTCTAAAATATTTTGGTATTCTTAAGAATTTGGAAATCATTTTACTAGAACTAGTAAAAGGATACAGTCCAGCTCCTGTACAACCCCAGCAGATTATCCCAACGCCACTGAATTTTACACTTGGCCCAACAGAGCCATACAGCTACTCTTCTTCCGGCAGCCACTAAACCCAGACTTGTTCACCTAAAGCCCACGTTTACTCTGTTGACTGCTGGTGACCCCTGTGCACTTGGGCCTCTATCTGCTGCCCTTGTTCTGCAGTTCATATGGGCTACAACTCCACTGTATCACAGTATCACTAACAAGTGATGGTGGAATATTTAGTAACGAGGAAATGTCACATCTGAACTTGCTTGACACGTATCATTCTATCACGGTTGACAATGATTTAAGCTTAATTCATATTTGTATCTATTGCATTAACACACAGCAATTTGTGCTCACAGAACAAGTCTAAAAGTTATTTGATAAAAAAGCAGATTTTACTGCCCCTTCCAGGTTGGCATTGAATATATACTTATTGCATAACAACCGCCTCTACGTGTCTCAGAGAACAAACTTCAAAACTTATTTTTGTCTATAAATCACTGAATGACGTAGCACCATATATGTTACAGACTTGTTGTCAGTGTCACTGTCAACAACCCAGACCTCTCATGTTTTTGCCAGAAGTCTACTCTGCATACTCAGAATCGAAACCAAACATGACAAGCCGCTTTTAGTGCTGCACTACTCCGGAACAAACTCCCCAAAAAGTGCTGGAACCTCAAGTTGCTGTAAATCAACATTAAAAACGTACTTGTTTAGAGTGGCTTTTTACTGTGCTGTGTAAACATTATTAGTTAATGTTTGTAGTCTAAAGTTCTTTTATTTTATTATAAATAGTTTTATTATTCTTTTGTATTATCTTGCAGTGTGCTCGGTCAAGTGTGTTTTCAATTATATACAGCACTTTGAATTGTCTTACTTCTGGTATGTGCTATATAAATAATTTTGCCTTGCTTTGTAATTTGCTAGGAGTTTTTTTTTAACAATACAAAAGTCATCATTAAAAATATACACGGCTCAAAAAAATAAAGGGAACCCTCAAATCACACACTTTAGATCCAAATAAAATATTCTTGTTAAAAACTATGTCCTGTACAAATTTGCTTGTGCCAAGAACAAATTATATCTATTAACTAAAGGAAACCTGGATTTGGAGTCACACACAAAATTAAAGTGTAAAAACACACTACACGCTGATCCAACTTTGATATGTCCTCAAAACAGTTCAAAATGAGGGTCAGTATGTGCCCCCCTCGTGCCTGTATGACCTCCCTACCAGGGATCTCCTCCCAGACTTCATCATCTAACATCAGCTAACTTCTGGACAGTCTATGATGTAACATAACACTGAGGGATGGATCGAGACATGATGTCTCAGAGGTGATCAATCGATTCAGGTCTGTGGAACAGTCCATAGCTTCAATGCATTTATCTTCAAGGAACTGCTGAAAGTGGTGGTCAAATAATAGGGGAATCAGCATTTTACCACAAAGATGGTGAGGATGTATGTATTTATTTTATTATGTAAAATCTGCATTAAAACATTAACTTCTAATTACTGTCTTTCTTTCCTTCTTGTCCTTCTTCTGACAGTGTACCCTCAAATTACTAATGAGTACATATATGTACCGTATACTTGGGAACAAAAATGTACCTTTTTAGGCCCTCGAAAAGAAAAAACATGTGCCTTAAAGTCTATTGGCCCTGTAGGGGTACACAAGTTCAAACTGTACCTCAGGGGACAGATGTACTCCTACTGTACCCTCTTTTTTTTAAGAGTGCTCCATCTTGTCAAAAAGGAGAAAGAAAACATTGTATCTGCATTGGGTGAAAAATTCTAATATTTAATTGAGTAACTACTTCACTGCGGTTTGACCAGTATGGTGCAAACTGTACATGTATGAATAGTAATTCAGCCAGAGTTTAAATGTCAATCTAACTCTTAAAGAAGATGAAATTATTAGCTTATTCCATGACTCACAGTCAGTGGGTAAAAATGCACTTACCACTCTATCTCCTGGGATAAATCCTCTTCTTGATTTTATCTGACTGATAAAGTTTTTCTTTGTTGGATCACACTGACAGCATCAGATTCAGACTGAAGGCATGTGCCCAACAAGGGGGGTTGCTAATACCGTGTCATTTAATTGCTAAGTAAATCCCCATTTTCTGTTGTTGCTGTGGAGGATAATTTGTCAGCCCTGAGGGGCCCTCTAAAGGCCAGGGCTCCAAGCAGCTTCCTGGCTTGCCGGTCTGCAAGCCCCGTCCCTGCGTGCAAATAAAAAAAAAAGAAAGATACAGAGTGTTTCGTTTACATTCTTTTTAATCTTGGGGTTTGGTTGAAAGTAGTGAGTTTTGTCAAGTCAAAAGACTCAAGTCTAAGTCAAGTCACAATTTATTGTTGTAAAAGTCCAAATCGAGTTGCTAGTCTCTAAACATTTTGTCAATTCAAGTCTAAAGTCATTAATTTCATGTCTGGAGTCTGGAGTCATGTGACTCGAGTCCACAACTCTGCAATGCGATACCATGGATTTCCATAAGAATCCTGCCTTAGGAATCAAGAGGATACCAGCTAAAATATATGATGAAAAATTTCCTGCAACCTTCTGAAGTTCTTAGCAAAGTTGCTGACATTCCTTCCTCACATTAAAACAGATATCCACTGTATGGCTAGCTGGTGGCCATACCTCCACCTAATGTAACAATAGAGTTTCACTCTTTTTCATCCGTGTGTTTCCCCCTAAACACCAGCTGACACAATGGCTTTTTTTGATACTTAAAACTATAAAGCCAAATCTTCCGTGTTTCATTTACCATATCGTGCTGGGTTGGCTATTCTTTTACACATGCAAGACTTTTTGGAACCTCACACTGCTGTCAGCTGTACACAAAATTCAAAGGTAATGTTAATTTTTGCAAAAATCTAATGAATCAGAGGACCTGCAGTGAAAGATAAATATTTTGGGTAAAGTGATTAATATACAATTTATATGCGTTTTTTTCTTTACTTTTCGTATAAAAGCAATTATGCTCGGATTCACACCACTTGCACTGCATGTGCATATATTTATAGGATGCATAAATTAGTTTTAGTCCCTTCAGGAGGGAAGGCGGAGCAGGGCTGGAGCTAAAGCAGTTAGTATATTTCATATCTTCCCTGTCTAATCTTGTTTAAAAAAAGTTATGGACTATAGCTTTAAGTAGTCTGAAGCCATAGGTGTGTTACTTCAGCTTTTTCTAATGCAAATGTTAAACTATAGCATTATAAAAGCTTGAGGGAAATGACAATACTCAAAAAAATTCTCTCAAATTCACCAAAAAGTTTTTATGCTTGAAGAGATCTTTAGCTTTTTTGAACAAAGGTCAATGAGCATATTGGGAAATTAAAATACTTATTTTTAATCAGCTCTGATGTAGCAAACTTTGTTCCTATTATGCGCCTAAACATGCCTAGAAGCCTGGCCATTACAAGCGCACATATTAAGAACAACGCATTCATTAAAGTTTTCCTCCCTTACTGTTGTGTGGTCTGTGCTAGACTGCTCAGTATCAATCAGTTTACCAAGAATTGACAGCAATTTGTTCATATTTTCATGCACACCAATACAATCTAATGGGATGCTAATTTAGTGAAATGTGACTTATCTTGTTTTTCAGCAGAAGCAGTTTCCCAAAGTGCGCTCTTTCACATGTCAGAAAGGAACCATGCCACCTTTTTAAAGCCACAGATGACAAGAGCTCCAAAGATTAATTTGGTGGTAGCGCTGAATATTTTCCTTTCTTTCTGTTTACTTCATGCAAGGAGCAGATGTTACAACAAAGGAAATGGAGTTGCTTCAAACAAGACAAATGATGTCGTTCCTGCAAGGAAGAGGAAATGTGTCACTGAATAGTGGGGCCTGTATTATGTTGGTTGTTAACTGAAGGGTTTCCATTTCTCCAATACAGCATATTGCTGATGTGCAAAAACAAAATAAATATATTCAAGCTGGCTTCTCTTTATAGTAGGGTAAAGGTAAGCTAAATTAATGTGTAATTTCAAAACATGGTATGCATATTGAAGGGAGTGTGGGGCAATACTTAATAGCAAATACTGATAAGCACAAGTTGTTTTTTTTT
>JAUZNJ010051903.1:7799-30185 GCA_034780135.1 Jordanella pulchra | reverse complement strand
GTTACCTGTATTAATGGCACCTGTTTGAACCCCTTATCAGTATAAAAGACACCTGTCCACAACCTCAAACATCCATCCATCTTCTCCCGTTTCATCCGTCAGGGTTGTGGTTGGGCCGGTGCCTATCTCTGGCAGACTATGTGCGTAAGGCAGGGTAGACCCAGGACAGGACGGCAGTCAGTCGCAGGGCAACACACAGACACGCAAGGACATACAACCATGCACACACACACACACACCTAAGGACAATTGAGGGGAGCCAATTAACCTAACAGTCATGTTTTTGGACTGTGGGAGGATGGGCCAAAATACCATCAACAGTGTGTGAAAACTTGCAGAAAACATTTGATCTCTGTCATTGCCAACAAAGGGTATATAAAAAAGTATTGAGATGAACTTTTGTTATTGACCAAATACTTATTTCCCACCATATTTTGCAAATAAATTCTTTAAAAATCAGACAATGTGATTTTCTGGATTTTTTTTCTCCTTTTGGCTCTCATTGTTGAGGTATATTTATGATGAAAATGACAGGTCTCTCTCATCTTTTTAAGTAGGAGAACTTGCACAATTGGTGGCTGACTAAAGACTTTTTTGCCTCACTGTAGGCGTTTCAAAATTTTGCTAAACCTAAAATAGGACAAACTAATGCAACAGTTAATTTAAGTTTGTATTTAGGTTCTCATGACCATAAACATGTTGTAACCAGGTATGAAGAACCCTGAGAATAAATATTCATTCTTTTCTCTTTTTTTTTGTTGTTGATGAATTTTAACCAAAAAAATATGAAAGGGAGTGGAGTTGTTCTAAGATTTAAGATTTTGATGGAAGATGTTACATTTAAATTTAAATTTGAATCAAGGGTTCATATTAAGACATTTATTTAGCATTACAAGGTTGATATATAGAGAATTTATATATATAAGTGTGATGTAGAAAGAGATTTTAAAATGTATTTATGTATAATTGTTATATAGCTATTTAACATTTATATGTAGTGTGTTGCCCCTAAAGACTCAATATCACCGTCAGAAAATGAAAGTCGAAGGAATTCCTTTGAGGGATAAACACCTGAAAAGATTTTAAAGTGGACTTCCCTGGGTTTTGGAGGAATGGGAAGATTTAAATAATTTGTTCTGACTTTAATCTTTTGAATCTTTGAAAAGAAATGCAATAAAAAATTGATTTGAAAAAAAAGGAAACAAAATACTAGTAAACCATTCCCTAATTTTTTGACTCTTTTTGTTTATTATCTGTAATACTGTGCCCATTAATCAGAAGTCCAGGTAGCACAGGGGTTCTTTGAACTGGGTTCTCATAAAAACATTTAGTTGTGCATAAAATAGCTCTAATAATGTTTTGAAATTAAATAAACTTTTATTTATTTGCAGGATATATTTAACACCAATATCTTCAAAAGACAATAATGAATTCAATAATTTCTGGTTTCCTCTGACGTCACCGTACTCCTCCTTATCGTCATCACGATGAAGTGGGAGGAGCGCGCGCACACACAGCGGCGCGCACAGGCCGCGGCGGCCCGCAGATGAAGCATGACGGGCGACAGCGAGACAAAGCCAGGTGACCCGGTCCCGCGTGTCAGGCGCCGGCAGCCGTTCCTGATCGGTGTGTCCGGCGGCACGGCCAGCGGCAAGGTTGGCCTTCATCTGATCCAGCAGGATGGCTGCTGTTTGTTTGTTTGCTTCTCTTTATTATTTCAGATTCTTTGCATCACCAGAACAGATTCGATTGCCCATTTAATAGGCTAATTTGCAGAATGTTTAATTGAAGAAAAAAAAAAACTTGATATGCAGAGATAATCAGTGAGATTCCAGTTTATCAATTGCAGCTGTGTAAAGGCAACAGAATAAGTCAAATCAGAATAAACTAAAATATATTTTTAAAACTCTAGGGAGGAAAATACTTCACATTAAGATGTTTAGAACAGCATTTATTGTGAGATATTTGTTGTTTCTCATCGATTTACTCCTTTATAATGTTACTTAAAGCTGCTTTACCAAAGACAACTGTCTTCCTAAAGTGTGCAGAAATCTAAAATCTGTCAAATATTTTGTTTTATGAGAAAAAAAGATGCTTTGCAGAAAGAAAAATTGTGTTGTTTGCTATTTAGTAATGTAGACGACAAGCTGAATTAGTAGTTGATTAAATCGGCTGAGCTTACATCATTCAGTTGGTGGCTTCTGCTTCCTGGTGTCTGAGAGCAACCGTTCACAGGAACACCTGTTTTTACAGCCATGTTTTCTAAATGCGGGTTAAAATGTTCTTTCAGCTATGATTACATCGATCTGTGAGCTAACTAAAGCAAAGCAAAACAAAAAAGTTGCATTGCATAACTTATAATTTTAACTGTAGAATTATACGGTGCTATAATATACATTTTAGGTGTGAGAATTTTTTTTTCAAAAGCTTTGCTGGTATCAAGGTTGGTAGTTAAAGTGCTTTGGGGTTTTCTAAGCTACAAAAAGCTTCTAAAGGTTTTATCTCTCCATTAAAACCAGGGAATTGGGTGAATATGGTTGTAGTGAACAAAGAGGCACCATATCAGTTCAGTCAATCGAACATTTTATTATTATTCAACTTGTACTTAACAGATATCCACCACAGGTTGCTGATATTTTTGTAAAATTGTGTTAAAAAATGTCACTTAAACATCAAAAATGTATATACATATATTTTCTGATATACTTAAGAGCCAATTTATTTTGTGAAGTAAGAATAGAAAATTGACTTCAGTCCAGCAAATAAAAGTAATTGCAGACATTATATAAATTGTATGTAATCAATATCTATCATAGTCACAGAAAGTGTGTGCTTTTTAAATAACCATAGCACCATTTCAATTTTAGGGTTTAAAATGAAGGAATAGAGAATAAATGTGAAGATTCTTGGAAAATCGTGCTTAAAAAAAAACAAACAAACACTTTTCCCACTTATGGATTATCAAAATACATATGTTTCTGCTCTAATAAGTAACTGTTTGGGAGGAAATTTAATTCAATTAGTGAAGAAAATGCTGAACCTTGCATTTGTTTGTGTAGCTATTGTTAAAAAAAAAAAAAAGAAAAATCAGCTCGCTCTTCATCACTTTGGCTAAAAATGATGAAGAAGAGTCATGTTTGTCTAAAGAGCCGCTTGCTGCTCGGGAGCCACAGGTTGCAGGCCCCTGGTCTCATGTCTGACCCTGATCTCCGAGGCTTTGCTTGTACAGGACCTGGGAAAACACAGTTAGAAGATGATGAGGTGAAGGTAGAAAAACAATAAAGTCTGAAACAAAAGGCAAAATACCACTTATACCCAAAAGACCCTGATGTTTGATAAGGTTGTTTTTTTTTTGTGCTCAGTCATCAGTGTGCAACAAAATCATGGAACTGCTGGGTCAGAACGAGATCGACCACCACCAGCGGCAGGTGGCCATCCTCAGCCAGGACAGCTTCTACAAGGCCCTGAGTCCGGAGCAGAAGGCCAAGGCACTAAAGGGCCAGTTCAACTTTGATCACCCAGGTATCCCAACAGTCTTCACCGAAAAGAAACTTTCTGAAGTTCCTCAACTTTAAAAGGCTGATCCAGTCGTGTTTCTGATTTACTGCCACATGGTTTGTGCTTTTTTTTCCGTCTAGATGCGTTTGACAATGAACTGATAATCGCCACCCTTTGGGACATCAAGGAGGGGAAAACGGTCCACATCCCTGTTTATGACTTTGTCTCTCATTCCAGGTGAGTCGGATCTGGACCTCAGAGAAGCACAGGCCTTAAAGAACAATAGCAGCTTGTGTTTATATGGAGTGAGTTTTGTTCCATTATTATTTCAAGCAAAGAACAGGTTTTGGGAATGGAAATTTAAAAAATAAAAACCATAAATGAAACAGAAAATTTTTTTTATTTAAACGGTTTTAAGAGTATCTTTGCTGTTTTCTCAGATTTCTCTTTTGAAATGAGTTTTACAAACTGAAATCTTTTCATAGTGTTTCTCAGATCACATTTTCTACACTTTAAGCCCGGTAAAAAATGCTCGACCAATGGAAACATGGTCGCTAACGTCTAGCAGACCAATAGAAATGCATCTTTGGCCACAGAGACATGTGTCATCTGTAAAATGCTTTTTGAAAAAAATCAAGTTCTTAAAGCTCCGTCTGAATAAGAGAAAAATGAACATTTGAAAAAATTCAAATAGTTTGAAAAACTAAAATCTGAGAAAATAGCAAAGTTACTCTTAAAGTTTTTCAATTTTTCTTTTTTTTTCTGGATTACATCCTTTACAAATTACAATTCAAAGGAACATAATTTTTTTTTGCGAAACAGAAATCACTCCATACCTGTGGACAAAACAAGACATGGCAGAAAAGTCCTCATAGTTGGATGTTTTCTCTCTGCCCATCAGGAAGAAGGAGACGGTGACGGTGTATCCTGCCGACGTGGTTCTGTTTGAAGGCATCCTGATGTTCTACTCTCAGGAGATCCGAGACCTTTTCCAGATGAAGCTGTTTGTGGATACGGATGCAGACACGCGCCTGTCCCGCAGAGGTGTGCTTAAAAACATGCTTTACTAAAGGATAAAACTGAAAAAAAAATACTTATTGAAAATTTTAGATCTTAAAACCAAATATTAAAAAAAAAAACAGATAAATTGAATAAAAGAATTTAACTGAATAAAAAAATGTAGAAGTAAAAAAAAAAAGGGAGGAAAAAGTTAAATGTTTAAAACTGAAAACAAAATAAATTAAAATGAAAGCAAAAACCTTAAACAGGAAAGATCTGTTTACAGCTCATTTTCAGACCTAACTTTCTTTGAAATAAAGTTAGATGACAGGGAGTGTGGGAAGATTACTGACAACTTGGGTGTCTGGAATAAACTGTGACATTCAGGAACTGTGGGAAACTAGAAATGTCTTTTTTTTATTTTTTAGTTTCAAGAGTTTTTGAACACATACTATGGCCTCAATTTAGCTCCATAAATGTGGTGCTGGATTAACCCACCCATTAGCACGTTCTTTACATTCACTAATCCAAAGAACAAAGCACAGTCTTGTGACTTTGCTCATTAATCTGTCGGTAACAATAATTGGAATTGGTTCTTGAAAGTTTGGAGCAGATATACCGTGTATTTTTTTTTTATCCTCTATTAAAAGTATCGCGCTTGTGCTGTGAATGCATCAGCTAAACACGGTCTGGGTAGCATCCGTCCAGCCCACGTTCTTTAGCATGTGTGCCTAATAAACAGCTGCTTTTGTTTTAATGTAAATAATTAAGAAGATAATTGGAAGCAAACCAAAGTGTCCAGATAATTATTAAATTAAAACGCCTGTTTGGGATTTTAAAAGTTGAATATAGACACTTTAATTGCATTAATCTAAGAAAAACCCTGAATGTTTTGGATGCTGTGTTGTATGTGTCTCCAGTAACAACCAATCTTCAGGGTTTGTCTAGATACAAACACAACCATTTTATTATTATTTAATCAAATCAGTTTTTCTGTTTTTGGTCAAACGGATCATTCGATTTCATGGCATTAACTTTGTGCCACGTGTCTCTCAGTGCTGAGGGACATCAGTGAACGCGGACGGGACTTAGAGAGCATCTTGGCTCAGTACATCAACTTTGTGAAGCCTGCGTTTGAGGAGTTCTGCCTGCCGGTGAGTCGGCTTCCTGCCTCTGTGAGCGTGAACAGACACTATAACCTTCCTGACCGACTGTTTTTTTTTTGAGTTTTTATTTTTTTTTGTACCGTTTAGACCAAGAAGTACGCAGACGTGATAATACCAAGAGGAGTCGATAACACTGGTGAGTCCAGTAACTTTACCAGACTCAACATCTCGAAGGACGCAGCTGTGTTTATTGTTTATTCCTGAGCTCAGAGTTTTCCTCTGGGAGCTACGGCAGCAAACCAAGGACAAAACTGTGTTGGAGCTGAGAAAATAAGTACCTCAGACAAAAAAAACAAAAACCTGGACTGGTGGGTTTCTGTCCTGATCCCACAAAGGTTGGTCTGGATGGAGTCTTCACAGTCCTGGAAACGTTTTCAATCATGTTACATCCAAAAACTGACATCTGTTTAGGAGGAAACAACAAAATAATTAAAATCTGTAAAGTTTGGTTTTAATTATTATTATTGTTCATTTTATTCTCCTAAATAGGAGGCAGAGCTACTGTTGTCCTAAAGTCTGGGATGAAGAGCAGACATGCATGTCACACCTTTCAGTTTTGACTTCAGTTGTTCCTCATCATGTTTTCCTTAAATTCACAGAATCAATCATGTTTCTCATTGAAAGCTCTTTTTTAAGTAGATAACCGCGATGGTTTGGCTGTGTTCTAGGAACTGTGTTTCTCTGTGGGTTCTGATGTGTCTCCTTCCTCCTCCGCTACAGTCGCCATAAACCTGATCGTCCAACACATCCAGGACATCCTGAACGGCGGCCTGACCAAACGACTCAACGGGTGGATCGGCGGCTACGGCTTCATGAAACCGCAGCAGCCCGGCGTGGAGCCGAGCACTCGGCCCCACTGACCCGAGGAAACTCCTGGTGCTTCTCTTCCTCCATCGGCACCTAGAAACCGTCTAAGTCTTCCATGGTTCTGGTTCTGGTTGGTTCTGGTTTCCTCCTGCAGCTCATGGACCCACACAGGCGGACCAACCCTGCATCCTCAGTTTGATTTAGAGTCCAAAGCTGCTCATCTCCTCAGAGATGGTCTGATCAACATGGATGCTGTTGTTTACTTGATACCCTTCTGGGAAACAAATCTTTTCATATATGCAAGTTAAAGCTGAACTAAGTTGATATTATGGTTGTTTTTGTTCTGTGTTCTTCAGCTGTATTTGCTTTTTGAGATGAGTTAAATGAACCGGTTTGAACCGGTGCCGTTGTGTCTGAACTTTAAGAACCAGCTGCAAATGTTTGGTTAAAAGCGATCTAAGTTTATTCTTATTCTTGTCCAGTTTTGTTTTGCTTTGCTGCCATATTCAGAGGCTTTGTTGAAGATGAGGAGTTAGGACAACATTAGGTTCAATATGTCTATAAAAAGCTGCTGTAAATGTTTTTTTTATACTTTTGTTTGTACATATGTTTTTATAAACTTTTCAGGTACTCTGCTGCCCCCCTCAGGCTGCTTTGTGTCATTTCACCGTTATGGAAACGACGTATTAATCAACATTACAGTGAGATTAGGGGAGAGATCAGCTCTTCTTTAGTTGACTTCTTTCCCAGTGTGTGGAGTAAATTTTTGTTGCAAGCAAAAACACATTTTATAAATGTAATAAAAAAAAAATACAATCCAGAGTTTTAAAAACTTATTAAAAAAGGGTTTTTCAGAGTAACTTTGCTGTTTTCTCAGATTATTTTTTCAAAAAGTATTTTTTTTTACATTTATTTTCTTCAAATATATACATATTTAGTCTGAGTTTTATGAATTACATTAGTTTAAAATTGTGTTTTGCAGAACATATTCCCTTCTGTAACGAGCAGAAATACATTTCATTTAGCCTGCAGGAAGCTAGCAACAATATTTCTATTGGTCAAGCTGCACGTCGAGAGCAGGCATTTCTATTGGACTAAAAGTGAATAGAAAGTCATCTAAGTAAATTGGAAAAAAGGCGCTTCATAAAACTAAATATTAAACATTTAAATCTATATAATTTGTGATTTTTTTTTTTTTAAATAAAGTTTAAAAAAAATAAATACATGAGAAAGTTACTCAAAGCCTTTGAATCAAAGCACGAGTCCCTCAGATGGAGCATCGCCTTCATGTTCTGGTTGATGTTGGATCCTCATTGCTCTCTGTTCTTTTTGTTTGTTTTTTTTTAACTAAACTTACAAAGTGCACGGAAATACTGATTCTCTACTTCCTCGAATTTCATTGCAAACTTACAATTTAAAGTAACTTGATGTTTTTAAATAGTTAAAGGTAGAAGAGAGACAAAATGCTACCAGATAAATTATAATATGCACCATTTCCAAGAGGTGATTTAGTTTCCTTCTTTTCTAGTAACTGAACTGAAAACAGAATCTGATTTAAATCAACGAGCGTTTTAAAGATAAACTATTTTTTTAACCCAATGTTTACAGAAGTCTCCATTCCATAGAATAACATCAGCTATTGTTTCTATCTGAAGAGCAGAACAATAAATGAGAGAATCTGGAAAACAAGCACCGGAAAATATCAGCAGAATCTTAGGTGTTTTTGGTTTAATCCTTTCAAAATAAATGTTACATCTTTATATTTTAGCAACAGTCTAAAATATAAAGAACGATTTATTAGAACGATTATAAAACTTTTTTTATTCATTGTATTTCTCAATAATTCTTTAGTCAATAAAGTGAAAACGTTTGAGTCGATCTTATGGTCCAGTGAGGTTCTAATAGCAGCTAATAGGTCCGAACTAAACACAGAACAGGGTTCTGCTTGGAAGCAGCACACGGTTTTAAACTGCTTGTTAAAAAAAGAAGAAAATATTTTCTGTGAACTCATCTAAAGTAAATGATACAAAACATTATAATTCACTAAATCACCCCTTGTTTAAAGAAATATACCCTTAAGTATTAAAGACACACTATGGAGATAAATTGGGGCCATAACGTGTTAGAAAACTTTTACTTTGAAACTCAAAAAAAAAAAAAAAATTAAACTGGAGCAAAATAATCAAAAAAAAATCACTTTTAAAACTTAAATACATTTTTGAAACCATAAAAACTATATTTGAAATTGAAAAATCAAAAAGAAAATATTGAATGAAATTATTTAAAATAAAAAGATTTAAAAACTGAAAAACATTTGAAACTGAAAAATATATTAAGCTAAGAATAAATAAAAAGTTTGAAACTGAAAATGATTGTTTAAAGTAAAAAGCTTTAAAATTGAAAACAAACAAACAAAAAAAAATATCAAAGTTTAAAAATACTTTTTAATCACAAGTTTTATTTCGTCCCACAACTATGTGTTGTATTCAGGAACAAAGTAGATTTTTTTTTTTTAGGTTTTTTTGAACAAACGGTATGTCATAATTCAGCTCCAGGTGTTTCCCAGGTTCCATGAAGACTTTTATCAAAACATAAAGGAGAGATTCTGATCATTTCCTGGAATCGAGCAGAAAATGGAGGAATTTCTTGTGTTTGTGAATAAAACCTGGTTCTTAAAACGGTTCATAACAGCCGAGCAAAGTTCTGAGCTATCAATCGTTTCTTTTGAAGAACAGAAATATTTCAGTATCAGAGCCAGAAACCCATCAAAGGATAAAGGGACTGATTCTGACTTCCAGCTGATTGACAGCTGCAGCTCTGCTACCAATCATCAGGGAGACCCTCTCGGCATCAAAAGTTCCTGCAGGTCTTCATTCCCCTTCTTTTCGCCCGAACAGGCCGCGGTAGAGTTCGCTCCGCGCCTCGTCACTCATGGAGCTGTGGTCCACAGGTGCCATGAAGTTCACCAGCTTGCTGTGGACGTGGAAGCGCACCTTGCGGCCTTTGCTGGCTTTGGTGTCCACCTTCTTCTTGATCTTGCTGCGCAGCTTCTGGATGGCGAGCCACTGCCGGCCCATGGCCACCTGGTCGTTGGGGTCCGCCACGCTGGTCTTGCGCTCTATCAGCTCCCTCAGCAGCTGGTGGTAGAAGTCGTTGTCGTCAAAGATGTCCTCGTCCAGGTCTTTCAGGTGAGCGTTGGCCTTCAGGTGAAGCTCGGCATCCTCTCTGTCTGGGACGCCATCAGGGATGGCGGCTGACTGCTCTTTCTTGCCCAGGACCTGGTAGTCTGCGCGCTTGGTCTGCGTGCGCCGCAGAAGCCTCTCTTTGTCCATCAGAACTTGCTCCACCTGGGTCAGAACGCTCCTTTCGAACGATCCGAAACCTTTGCCGCTTTTGCCCGTGGCCAGGCGGGTTTTGTCGTGCCACTTCTGCAGCGTGGCGTTACGATACGGCTCAAAAGCCGCAAAGCGTTTGGCCATGAAGTCTGGGTACTCGGCCATGTCCAGCTTTCTTTTCGTCGCTCCCGCTTCCTGTGGCGACCTCTGCTGCTCTTCATCATCCTCGTCACTGTGGATCTCCTCTTCCTCTTCGCTCCCTGCGGCGATGCGGCATGTGTCCGTGCTCTGGAACAGCAGCTGGTCGTGCAGCTCCAGCAGAGACCTCTGGAGAGCTTTCAGAGCCTTGCGAGCATTTTTCAGAGCGCCGGCGTACTCGGCCCCGCCCCTCCTCTTGAACTCTGGGAAGGTCGGCGGCTGCGGCAGCTGGTTGGCCGTCATCAGTGCTTTCTGGATTTTGATGCGACCCTCCAGGAGCTGGTCCCACAGGGCCAGCTGGTTTTTCACCGCCTGGCCTTTCTCCACCTCCACGTCCACCTGTTCTTTAGAAAACGTGCGGACGGCGTCCTCATTCTCATCTTCCATCTCCTCTTCCTCAGAGCCTTCATCCTCATCACTTCCTTCATCATCTTCGCTCATCCCCAGGTCATCCATGCCCTCTGTCATTTTGTAAAAGTTCACTTCTTTAGGAAAAGTGATGCCAGAGTCCTTCGCCTGTGATGTCACTTTGGCATCTTCTTCTAGGTCCTCCTCCTCCTCCTCATTATCATCCTGCTGCTTTAAGCCATTAGCATCTTCAGTGTAATCATCATCATCATCATCATCATCATCCTCCTCCTCCTCTGCAGAACCGTCTTCCTCACCGTCTTTTATATCATATTCCTCTTCTTCCTCCTCATCATCATCATCATCCTCCTCCTCCTCGCCCTCATCTCCAGCTCCCATTAGCAGCTGTTTGCGGGACACCGGCTTCCCTGCATACCTCTGGTCTGTTTCCAGGAGCAGAGAGGAGCTCTGTTTTCGGAGGGCACTGATCATTGCTCCCACACCGAGGTCATCCTCCTCTTCCTCACTGAACCTGTCGATCACGCGGGCTTTGGTCTCCTCGTCGGCATCATCCTCCGGATCCGTGAACTTCGGTAACGGATTCAGAAGTTCCTCCAGCTGCTGAGAGAACGAACCCGCCATGGCGGATAGTTGGATTTTACACGTGTAGCGAAAACAGAACGGCTTCAAATGGGACCTAGGCGCTGATGACGTCAATAAAATGCGACGTAATTTTATGAATCTTGCTTAATCCCTCCGACTGGTCTTTCAGGCAGATATTTGACTGGATGAAGCCTTTTTTCCTTCTTTTACATTTAATAGTTTATTAAATCATTTACCTATACAAATATTCATATAATCTATCAATTTGTCATTTTATGATTATGACCGGGTTCTAAAGCTGCCCCTGGAAGGTCATAGCACCACCCAAAAAAATGTTAGATGAATACTTTATCATCAGAGTTAATGCGGTTATTCTTATACTTTTCATCGCAAAACGCAACTATATATTAGCTATATAATAAATATGTTATATACTATAATGTGAGACGAACAGTCATATGATGCAACCTCTGCATACAGCTTTTCAGGATAAATTGTCCTAAATTGGTCATATTTGTGCTTTTATATTCAACTGATAATTTCCATGAATTATTACTACTTTAATTTGGCCCTATTATTAGTTTATTTATTTAGACAATATTTTTTTTCCACATTTATTTTTTTCTACAATTAATTTGCTTTATAATAACCTTAAATCTACTTCACCAAATGTCTCTGGGGAATTCATAATAAATTCACTGCGTTTTGCTTCCCATATCTGAGTAACCAAGATACAGCAAGTTGTTTATAACATATTTTATACTAAACTACACTCTGTTTACATATTTTTATATGTTTAAATGTAATGGCAGAACTCCACAGATTCATGATCCGTCTCATTGTTGACTATTACAGATTTAAGAGAATTGATCTCACTGTTTTTGTCTGCATCTGTGTGTATTATAAATGGTAGGAAGAAAGGATTCTTCATAGCTTCTCAGCTCGTTGCTTAGTTCCCCTTTAGTACCCGCAGAACAAGAAAATCTGAAGCCCCTCTGATGACAAGAGTTTAAAAACACCTTTAAGACAAAACTCAGGAAGATAATTTCGCCTCACTGAATGTCTCAGTACGCATGCGCACATTGCCTCCGTAGCTAGGGCTGTGAGCTGTACATGCTAGCTCTGTGCGTGAGACTTCACCACAAATTTAACAGTTTAGTATTTAAATATGTCCACGAGTGACTTTTATTTGCGATATTATGTGGGACATAAGGGGAAGTTTGGACACGAGTTCCTTGAGTTCGAATTCAGACCCGATGGTGAGTGTTTGGCGGTAAAACTGTGGCTTTAGCTGCGTCCGGTGATGCTAACGTTGTTAGCAGCTAGCCATGAGAAGGCCGCAGCCGACCCTAAATGAGGAAAGAGAGGAATATTTGTAAACTGTTGCTCGGAATGTGATAGTATATCGCTTCAAGGGGCATCCAAAGCCCCCTTTTATCTATTAACGTGTTAAAAATAACTTCAGTTCTAATTTATGGGTTGAGTTTATATCATTAGAGCCATGCGGCGTTTAAGTCCTTGTCTGTACCTCATGTGAAAATCATTCATTTGATGCTGTTTCTCTATTTAAGGTAAACTCAGGTACGCAAACAACAGCAACTACAAGAATGACGTCATGATCAGGAAAGAGGTAAATTATGGCAAATTTTAGGTCATTAATATTGACCCAGGACCTGCTGACCTAGAATAAAATGACCGCCTGTGTTTAAATTATGTTTTTACTATATGTCTATTATCCTTTATAATATAAGTGTTGATGAGATACCATCTTGTTCCTCCCGATGAGCTCAAATTGTTTTTCTGATTTTTTTTTTCTTTGTTTTTTTTCCCTCTCGCGTCCAACATCCAGGCATATGTACACAAAAGTGTGATGGAGGAGCTGAAACGCATCATAGATGACAGTGAAATCACCAAGGAGGATGATGCACTGTGGCCGCCTCCTGACCGGGTTGGAAGACAGGTTTGTCCTCATGGTCTTCCTCTCTGTGATTTCAAACAGAACAAAATGATTATTATTAGCATTATCATTTTCCAACAGCAGTAGAAATATGACGCTCGTGTTGTGATGTGATCTAATTCCTCCCCTTAATGATAAATAAATGGTGTGAACCTTTGACATGTTGCCGCCCCTGTTTTCTGTAGTTAGGTAGATACAGTTAAGAGGTTTTGCCTGTAGAAACGATGCAACTAAGAATAAAGTCTGGATTCAAATGGGCTGAAATGACCTCTGGTTTGGTGCTGCCTGTTTTTTCTGTCCAAGCTCTATTTGAATCATCCTGTTTAATTGTTCTAAGTGGTATTTGATGCATATAAACGTCTGGACTTATTCATTATTACTGAAGGGTACATGTACAATTGATGTAATATGACAATGAATGAAGACCCGCTTAAAGAAATGTTAAAGTCGTAGAGTTTTAGGAATGCTAATTTGAGTAGCAGCCATCATTGATGCAGAAGTCAGGTTTGGATCTGATGCCTTTAATTCTGACTTTTCAAAGCTTTCCAGTGAAAATGTCCAGCTTCTGACTACAAATGGGACGCCGCAGAACCAAGGGTTCTATAAGTAGGGGTCATGACCCCTGGGGGGGGGGTCACCTAATGGTTTTCACTGCCATTGATGTGATATGAGGGTCAAAATATACGGGGAGAATATATGAACAAGAATATTAGAGGAAATAATTCATTTAGATGAAAAACTTATCTATTAAAGGCATGAATCAAATATTACAGCAATTAATTGGAAAATACAGGATTAAATAATTCAAATACAAATAAATAATTAAAATGCAATTTAAAAAAATGAATTAATAATTAACTATGTTTTTTTTTTTTAAAAAAAAGGCCTTAAATGTGAATGTAATTGGAGATAATTGAATATATCTAAATATTTATATATGTGTGTTTTTTAGGGCCTCCCCAGTTTGTGTTTTGGGTTGAAGCTCTTATCTAAACGTTACAGGAAACGGTCCCTGGAGTTCGACACCTTAGAACTAGGCGATGAAACAAAGCTTGAACCTGGATTATGTTTTGTTTGATGCTTTTAGATGAAATATTAGAGCTAATATTGAAACAGCTGTAAATTTGTCATTTTGGTTTAGTTTTCTTAGCAATGAACATTTTCAACTCGGACGCTTTAAAAACTTCCTATTTTTCATCACTTCCACATCCTGATTATTTCTTCTTATAAAATTAGACCATATTTACTCTACATTTTGTATGGAGCTGATCATGTTTACAGCACCAGTTCAGACGAGTCGTATCAATCATGGTATTATTTGTTTGTTTTCAGGAGTTGGAGATCGTCATTGGAGACGAGCACATTTCATTCACAACTTCCAAAATCGGCTCCCTGATCGATGTCAACCAGTCGAAGTGAGTTCTGCTAAACTGAGACAGTGGCGGTATTTTGCTGTTTGCTCCTGCTGGACGTTCTGAACCTGGAACATCTTTGCTCTGTTTCAGGGATCCTGAAGGACTGCGTGTGTTTTATTATCTGGTCCAGGATCTGAAGTGTCTGGTCTTCAGTCTGATCGGGCTACACTTCAAGATCAAGCCCATCTAGAACGCGCCGTTGGAACATTTTGGTTACGTTAGCTCATGTTTTTGTTCAACTACCGCTTTTGTACATTTTGCTTTTGGTGCAAGTTTTTATTTTGAATAAACAATAAAAATAGAAACCGAGTCCTTCTTATTTATCAGATGGAACATCGACCAATTTAAATAATTTGAAAGTACGTCTGGGTTCACAAAGAATATTAACGTGTTTGGAACATTCATATTAAAGATCAAGTTTAAGGAGACTAAATTTGTCAAAAGGAGTTTGGTTTTCTGGGCTTTTTCTCCCGATTTAAAATAAAGCTCAAGTTTATTAAATTGAGGTCATTTTAGACTTCTGCTAAACTACATTTCTTATAAACGACTTTGAATTCAGGTTGAACTGGAGTTTGAAAAAATACTAAGCAGAGGAAACGTTTGTTAATCCTTCACAAAATAATATGGAACAATTTTACAAACTATCTTAAATAATTAGCCTTAAGTCTGTATTTAGTGTGGGGAAACTAGACTCTGTTTGTTTACAAATCTAAATTCTGGAAAAATGGGCACTTTGTTCTAGGAACTGGAGCGGATCCACTATGGTAATGGTGGGAAATGAAAGGTTTTTACCTCAACTGTTGATACCGTGTTGCTCTATACTGACACCTGCTGGATCTTAATCACAATTGCAGGCTACTTCGACCCTATTCAAAAATATAATTGAACTGTAAAACGTTGTGTTATTTTATATCTCAAGTCCTTAGAGTTTAATAGAGAGCGGTGTAGCCATGTTTTTTTCTTTCCAGTCATGTCGGACTGTGTCATGTATGTGACAATAAAAGCTGCTGTAGTGTTGAATTAGCTGACATGGTCTCTGCTTCTCTATAAAGTTTCTACAGGGAAAACTTTAACAAAGTCATAAGTAGATGAATTAAACTGCTTGGGAATTGAAATATTGAACGGAACTCTGCAAATAAAGTGAAAACAGGTTGATGGAACATTCTTATTCACCATTAACTTATTAATGGCAGTAAAAAATGGGATTAGCACACAGCGCTAGGCACATTTTGAGCCTCATCTGCTCTGCTGTTTGAACTCGTTTTCTGCTTCAGCAGGAAAACTCTACTCTGTCCACCTTTCCTTGGAAAGAACAAAAGAACATTTGAAGTTATTTTTTCCTCCCATGGTCAAAATAAATCAAAATTATAAATGCTAAAGCGACACATGAAAAATAATCTCATGTTCAGCCTTCAAAAACAAAAGGCCGAGCAGAAGGAGCGATATCAGATGCACATCATACAGGCGCTTGTTTCCTCTTTTTAATTCCTCTGAAAACTTTATTAATTTTCCTCCATGAAGTTAAAACAATTTGTGGAGGTATCTGCGCAATCGTTGCTGCAAAATTTGATTTTATTTCTCCTTATTGCAGCTGTTTTCAAAACATTAATATTGAGAAGTTATTTTATAAATCAAGGATAGAAATTTGCTTTTTATTTGGCAAAGTTATTAAATGGGGTACAGAGCAAATGTCTCCAAATTCACAGGAGTTGTTGACCATGATGATGATAATTCACAATGAAAAATACTAATACATTTTTAAACAATAAACCTACAAGAAAGAATGATTTAAACTGAGTCACTTTGAAATGTATTTTGGAGTCTGATAGATGAAGCAGACGAAGGAAAAATCCAAATGGTCGAACAGAAAAACACTGATCTGTTAAAGGCTCCGATAGACTACTTAGGATATCGGATGAATAACCGAAGCAGTCATTTCTAATTTTATTGATATCAAGCACAGCAGAACAGTTCCACATAACGTTTCTTAAAGGAATAGATGTCCAGACACGGGGTTTCACTTCACATGCATCAGTGTTGTCCGACCCATCACATTATCACAGGATTAATTCAGTTGGTTTAATGCCTACTAGTCTAATATCCAGGATGTTGGAAAAACTTCAGGTAGAAGGTGAAAGTTAGCCTGGAAAATCATGGAATTCAGAAATAAAAAGAGAATAATCAGGATGAGTGGAATAATCAAGTTTTAATGTAAAAGACAATCAAGCATAATCAGGCTGCAACCAAGTGAAGCTGGTTAAATAACATGAATTACAGTAAAGATCAGTTCTGCTTTCTGTTCACATTAATGCATTAAGGCACGACGTCTATTTCCAGGTTGGGGTCCTTTAGGTTGGAGTCTCTGCAGCTGCCTGTTGACGTGTCGATCATTCCTTTCTGTTCAAAGTGAAAAACGGTCCCAACATGAACAAAACTCACCAGTAAACATTTTTTACTTTTGATTCTTCATCTTCTTCATTTAAAGTCTTGATAATGTGAGAATATTTTTACTGTTGTCATCGTTATTATTCAACTTTAGCTGAGAGGTTTTCCTTCTAAGACGCTGAAGATGTCCTCCAAAGACTTGTGAACGCACTGCAGGAACTCGTGGACGTTGCGAGCGGGATAGCTGGACACGTTGCAGCCGATCCAGTTGTCGTGGACTCCGTAACCGACGCCAAATCCATCGGGCACCACTGGAGCGAAGCCGCCCAGGCTGACAGCGGGGCTGGTGAGCGTGCTGGTGGACAGGATGTTGTGGTTTATAGCGGCGTAGGCGGGGTCCGTGAACAGGCTGGGCAGGGCCTGGCCCTTAGAGTTGGCGAGGTAACGCAGAGCAAACAGGTGGCGGTCAAATCCTTGTCCTGCTCAGACAGAACAAACAAAACATTGCTTTGAATAAATAACCCGTTACTTATTGAGAGGTTCTGCAGCCCGCTGCTTTATTTGTCAACATTATATCACTAAACGCTGCACTCTGTTTTGGAAACCTCTCATCTGATTGGCTAAGGAACCAGGAAGTCAATACAGACTGTTAGGAGTGAACAAAACAATAACTTATGTTTTTAAACTTTCAAACCAGATCAAACTCCAGAATCCAAACAGATTGAGCGACTCGTCGTCCTGCGGATCAATTTGGTGACATTAGCAGGTTTTTCCCTTTCATTCAACAGCCATCAGGAGAAATGCCAGCATTGCTGCTGCTTCCATTTTTTTACCCTCTGTTCACCTGTTTTTATTTGGTTTGGTTTAAATTAACGCTAACATTTGTTTTCATTGTATTTCTGTTTTTAGGTAAACTGAGGAAGAAAAAAAAGCAACATTGGCTAAAATCTGCTGCACAAATTATGGAGTGAATTTTGTTTCTTTGATGTTTTCAACATATTTTCTAAATGGAATCTAATAAAAAATGAGAAAAAATAAAATCCAGAAATGAAACTTCTAAAAAAAGGTCGTAATTAAAAAAAGAAATTAATACATTTCGAGTTTCCTCAGATTATCCTCTCTCTTGTATTGAGCTTTATTCATTTCATTTTTTGTTTTCCAGATCCTATTTTCCTCCTTTCTGGGGGCGGGCTTCTTCAGGAGTGAAGACGCATTTCTATTGGTCCGCTGCATGTTAGCAACAACATCAGCAAACGCGAGCGGAGAGAATGTGATCTATGAAAAAAATGTATGTCGTTTATAAAACTCAAAAACATTATTAAAAAAAAAAAAAAAAAGGAAAATTATTGAATCTGTAAAAAAGTTAAATATTAGGTTTGAAAAAATTAAATATGAAAAAAATGTATTTTTTTTTTGATTGAGAAGTTTTTCAGTTTCGCTTCTGATTCACTTTTTTTTTTATTTACAAAATGAGTCTTTGCAACAATAATGGAACTAAACTCACTCCATACAAATATCAGGGGAAAAAAAGGGTCACTTTTATCAGTCGACCTCAAACTCCCAGGAACACGAATGCAGGGAAAAATCACCAAACTCTGGAGGATGATCTCCTTCAGTGGGTCAGAAAACTACAACCTGGGAGGAGATCAACCTCCGGGTTTGGATCAGGAGAACCAGGGAACCTGGATCAGAACCAAGAGTTTGATGTTGGATCCTGATCCCACAGAAAGCTGCAGAGTCTCAGACTGAAGCTTTCTGAGCACTGAGACGTTTATGTAAAACTGCTTGGATTCTGATGTTGCTGCAGTTTGTTTCTAGATGAAGGTTTGATTTTCTAATCCTGTATTTCTGTTCCCGTCTTTGTCGCCATTGTTTCTGTTTCAGGTTAAACCCACCCATGGCCGCCTCCTTGGTGAGCTGCCCGTGGTACTTGGAGCACTCGTGGAGCATCGCCCGCAGCTCCTCCACGCTGTGCTTCCCCGGCTCGTGAACGAAGGCGTGTGAGCAGCGCTTGGTGTGCACGGTGGCCGGGCGGATGGTCTCGGTGCGCCCGTGCTTGAACGCCGCGGTGCTGCAGGACTCGTACGTGGCCACGGTCTGGCCGTACTGCCTCAGGAAGGCCATCTGGAAGGACAACTGGGCGACGGCGTCTGGGCTCAGCTTGCTCTTCTTCAGCTGCTCCTTCCCTCCTTTCTTGAACTCCATGGCGTCGATGGTGAGCTTCGATACGGCGGAGTCAAAGTTCTCTTTGGCTTTGCGGATGCCGTTCTCCAGCTCGCCATCCAGGTGGAACTGCAGCCTGCGGACGGCGGAGGCCGAGTCCGCGGCGGCCGGGGCGGAGCTCGGGTGCACCAGCGGCTTCTCCGTGGTGTCTTTGAACACCTCGTTCTGGAAGCGGAGCACGGCTACGCCGTCGCCCCAAGCGTGCTCAAAGTTGATGGCCGCCTGACCTTCCTCGGTGACGATGATGCTGAAGGACTTGTCGTACCAGCGGTTGCAGCCGTCGCCGTGCAGCATGTTGTGGGAGATGTGGATGTGGTCCCGCATGCTCTCGTCGTCCAGGCAGAGACAGAAGAGGGCGCTGTCAACCAACCCCAACGCCTCTGCGTTTCCGGCAGCAACCAGCTTCTCCCTTAGCCCCGCCCACACGTCCCTGTTCTCACTGGTCAGGACGCCCAGAGGGAGGGGGGGCGCCGGCGTCGGGTCAGACAAGATGTACTTCAGGTGGGAATGGATCTCTGCCGGTTTCACTAAACCCCCGTCTTTGTCCACGACGTCGAACACGTACATGTTGCCCTTCCGCATCACCAGCAGGTGTCGGCCTCTGTCGTCGGTGAAGAGCTCGTCCCGACCGCGCTTTGGGATGCGGGTAGAGTTGAAGAGGCGGAAGTACTGAGACATGTCCAGGGGGTAGGCGTTCACCATGTAGGCGCCGTACCAGGACAGGGAGGACGGGACCCAGCGGATGAAGCTCTTGAAGCTGTCCGTGTCGCTCTTGGCCGGGTTCAGATGGAAAACCTCCGGCTCCAGCAAACCCGCCCGCAGCGTCTTCATGAAACGCACGGCTGAGCACACCATGTTAGCCGAGCGCACCAGCTGCTCGTTGTACTCCTCCTTCGGATCGGGGTTGAAGGACATGAAGGGGTTGGAGTTCAGCACCACCGAGTCGCGTGCCGACAGGTACATGTCGAACCAGGGACCTGAGGGTGGAACCAACTGGTTGGTGGCGGTTTTTAAACGCTCTGTGACGCCGTCAGAGTCCGACGTGCTCACCTGAGATGTAGCTGGTGTGCTTGTTGTTCCTGTCCTGAGCCACCAGCTCCTCATGCAGCTGTTTCCCAGCACCGCTCTGGAAATCCTGAGCAAACCTCTCTGTTTTTCTGAAGAGGAAAGATCAAAACAGCTTCATGAAAAGGTTCCAGCTCGAGTGATGAAAATGAATCATAATCCTGGTAAGAACTTACGCAAACTGGGCATCATCCAACAGAGGCTTCTGGGCAGCGAGATACCTCCGGATGGTGTCCTCCAGTTTGGGGACGGGGAGCCTGAGGAGAACAAAAGGCGTCAGCTGGTGGTTGGACAGGAGAATAACTTGACTTTCCTGTGTTTCAACCATCCTCCCTCACAGTTTGTTACAAATCAACAAGATAAATTAAAGAAAAGACACAGAACTGCAGGCATCAGTGAAGCAATAACAAACGTCTCACGTTTTAAGGTTTCAAGCAATTTATATTGATATAATTTAGGGTTTCCAGCATAACTGGAGACGTAGATGACATCCCATTCACAGCTCCTACACTAAATAAAGGAAATGATGTTTCATCACATCATTTCTTTCATATATTTCTCCTTTATATTAAACACGTTTCCATCTTTTCTTGTAAATTCACCTTCGCTGTTTCACATTCATTTTCAGCTGCATGTCTGCTCTTTTATACAAACTTATGAACCAACCTTTAAATATATACGTCTATATGTTTTGAATTCATAATTCACACTTGTCGAATAAGATTAATGAGATTCAGAAGGTGAAGGTTAAACTTAACAGCAGCTGATAAATGAACCGTATTTAACCATATTTGTAGATTTTATCCTGATCTACTGCTGGGTTACAGCTACACAACAGTTTTCTTATGTTACATCATCGTAATGTTGAGCATGAATCTTGAAATCTATCAAATCCCCCTCATGCATGAACGGCTCCCCATTACCTTAACTCTCCTTATCTTGCAGCAGGAACAGTTTACCGTTTCTGCTCTATATGTTTATTTTATAATCTCCTCATGGCGTCTTTAAATTTAGGCGTTTTATTTCCTCCGGTTGCCATGGTGAATCCTGTTTACTGGTCCTTCCCTGATTATCTGTGAAGATTCTCAGTCAAGCTTGGAAAGTTCAGTTTAGGCAACTGGACGTGAAGTTTTCTGGAAGACGTTTCACCTCTCATCCAAGAGGCTTCTTCAGTTCTAACTGATGCTGATCCCTCCTACTGGAGGTCCCATGGAGAGGAGATAACAGGAGACGAAGGCCTCCCCTGCATCTGTTATGCATTCAGCTTTGTTGTAAAACTATATCTGAATGAAACTGGGGAGTGTTTTGTGATAGAAATGTATACTTAGTTGTACAGCTACATTCAAAAGCTAAACAATCAATATAGCCTCTCTCATCCCATTAGTGTGATTGTTCAACAAATGGAAATAAAACCTTTGGGATAAACAGGGTTTAATGTCGGCTCCACTGCATGATCAAACTCGAGTGTTTTTGATCAAATGTTTGATTATATTTCAGGACTAAAATTCAAACTTCATGCTGCCTTCTTATGGATTCAGTTTACTGCATCGTTTTTGAATCAAAGTGATTCCAATTCTACTTCAAACCCAAACAATGATCTGGATCAGAACCAGGATGAGATGACCTGATCTAATCCAAACCCGTAGGATTCGATCCAATCTGTTATCCGAAATCTGAGAGGATGACTTCAGAAAACCCAGAACGTGCTGATGCAGGGTAACTGTTCTCTAATCAGAACAGACTGATCCGATTCCTGAAACAGGTTCAAGATCTGCACTGGTGATGTTTGACGTCCCGATTCTCTATCTTATATTATCTTTACACCAGTGTGCCATATGACAAGGAGTGGCAGATTAAATCAGGTTTTGTCTTCTATAAATTGAACTTTAAATGTCTCCCTCCAGCCCTGAAAACAGCTGAAAGTCACAATGTGACGCCTGAAGCAACTTTAGCTATTAGTCAAAATAAGTTTTGAATAAGAAAACCAACAGGTTGTAAAACGGTTTAATGAAATGTTTTACAACCAGTGCAGTTTATAACAGCTTTATGACCTCAGCAGATAATAAATCAGGCCTCTTCTGTTTATATACTCAGTAATTATGTTGTTTTTTTGATTTTAGATTTTTTACGAGGTGAGCTTTTTTTGTTTAGACTTTGTGGGTCTTTTCCAAAAGAAGTCACAAACATCCCACCTGATCAAAGATTTCAGTTAAAATGGGAAACATTTAAAAATATTTATCAGAAGTAGTTACTTCTGTCTGTGTCTCTTGTAATTTGAAAATAAGATATGTAAAGATGTATACATTGTGAAAATTAGCCTGAATTGGGGATTAAGACATTCATTTAGATTCAAACCTAAATAAAAAGATTGAAATCTATCTATCTAT
>JAUZNJ010051892.1:0-30187 GCA_034780135.1 Jordanella pulchra | reverse complement strand
CAGAGCAACAGACGATCTCGCACTGAGCTGCAGAAGAGCAGCAGGTTAAATAGGGAGCGGCAGCGTGCAGGTGAGGGTAATTAGCAATCAGCCCAGTGGAGGAGCTGCAGGGCAGAAAACATGACAGGTATTAGGTCAATACCAAAATTCAAGGTATCTTCCACCTCTACCATCTGGTAGAAATTTCTCTAAGGATGTCCAGCCGATTGCGCCAAATCACTGACTTTACAACAGTCCTCCCTCTGATCAAGCAAGTGATGATATTTCAAAGATACTTTCGTTTAAAGTGGGGAAAATTAACATCATATCTTATTCCAAATATGCCATCTTTATGGCAAAACATAGTGCTGGCAGCGGCATACTAAGGGGCTTATGAAGAAGAGGCATAAGAAGTACTGTGCAGTTTGCCAACAAGTGCAAAGAATGTTTTCTGGTCAGATGAGACCATATGATAGCCTACCAGCAAAATGCTGTTTCTGGCAGAAAAATAATTCCACAAAATATGTTTCTTTTTTTCTGCAGAAACATTAAGCTGATACGATTTGGCGAAAAATCAAACTACCTTACTGCTTTACCCTCCAGTTAACCTAAATATATTGTTGGAACAGCAGTGGGATGGTTTAGGTCGAAACCTAACAGTCCATTCAATCAATAATAAACTGTATTCATGGATGTCTTCTAGCAGTGTCAACATGTCCCAGGCATTATTTGAATTTCGATGGCCATTTGTTGAAACCCATATTTTGTGTCTAAAACCATCATGTTTAAGGCATGTACAACATCTGATTCTGAATGACTGTTGTTGATGTTGCTTATTTATTCTTGTCAAATGTTTATTCAACCATGAAAGTCACAACTATGATTAACAATCTCATTTGTTTGGAAAGGATTTCTAAAAGATACTAAATAAATGAAAAGCAGTTACTAAAGGTTTTGTGTAAAACATGTTATATAAATAACACCAGAAAAGACTATTTGTAAAAAGGAAATCTGTTTGTTAAACCATTGTTTTTAAAATCATTTAGGGAATACAGCTTTTAAGCTGCAAGAAACTTTGCAGAGTATTTTATGTTGTAGGGCTGAGATAAAAAAAAGCCTTTTTTTCCCCCAAGTTCATTGTGAACATTTGAGAAAAAGATCAAGTACCGATTATTGGCATGCAAAGAGTATTGCTTGTTGATTTTATTATGTAATTATTTCCCACAAATGGATGGAACAGGACATAGAATTACCATATATATAAAAGTATACCAATGATGGAGCATGTGGGTAGTCAAAGAAGGCCATCCCACCCGAGACTATAACTCACAGTGATGGGTCAAAGTGTTGAATCCAGTGGCATCAGTATCTCTCCCACTGTGGGAAATAAAAACAAATCCATCTTCCACATGCCTTCCTAGTAAGTCTAAATACAAACTGTAGTTTTTACAGTATACTCTACATACACCCTATCATCTAATACAATAACACCAGCAATACCAACCAAAAACAGTCCCAGTTCTAAGGTTGGATGTATTTGGAGGCTTGGCCACACTGGTGCCTTCAGCAATTTCTAGAACCAGTGGCTCAAACCTGTACGGCTCCTGTACGGCCTCCTCCACCCAACATTTATCTATTTCGCACAGTAAATCCTCCACCTCATATGATTCCTCGAATCGCGTTTGTGTCCCTGTCTATTGTGGCTTTCAGTCACTACAAAGGTCTTGCTCAGCCATCACCAAGGCTCTGGAGTGGATCAGCTTTCATTAAAAAACTCTTTGGCAATCCTTAACATCTGATCACCAAAGACACTCTCCATCCAATTCAAGAAATTAGAGCAGGTCTCAGGTTAACAATGAAAGTTTTCATTAAATAGGAGCGGAAGGGATGTCAAATGCTATAGTTCCTGGAGGGCTGGTTCAGTGGCATTAAGAAGAAGGAGAAGAGATATTAAAAACAAAGCAGAAGACTGTCTTTCAGTGGTCATTCTCAGCTCGAGAATGAGTGATCCTTGGACGTGACTGAGAAGCAGCTTCAAACAGAACTGATGAGAACTTTTTAATCTAGTTGAAAGTTGAGATGAGGAGGTCTGAGAGTGGGCGGGTAGATATCTTTGGAGACGGAGGAGCTGTCATTGCTGTTCAGGGATGATTCTTTGAAGGACTCTGTTAAGTAGGTTTCTTGAACTAAGCTCAGGTTAGCTAAAAAGCCTATGAATAATCTGTAACCTGGAAGGTTTACATCAGGGAAGACTGGTTGATAAAAGGCCCCTTAAATTTACAGCAGGACAAAGGAAATATTACAGATGATGATTTGAAAATAAAGCCTCAGATCACACACCTCTAAGTGCATATTGTGGTTCTCTTTTCCTGTAGATGTACATGGCATTTCTTTTTTAGAAATGTGTTACTAAGGTAATCTGGGCTCTGTTTTGGGTTGTTTAACAGAGGCCCTACATCTTGGCGAGATGCTGGTCAAATACGGATACATATACCCCCTCAAAGAGCCCCGCTGTCTCGTGTTACGACCCGATGAGTCGCCCTACCGCTTCCAGGTCAGATTATCACCCCTCTGGTTTGTGACAGCTGCATGAAAATAAGTGCCTTTCTTAAGCCTATGGGTGGCTAAACTGCCTTTTTCACTCTAACAGTGTCTTATCTTGCTTTATCGCTCTCCCTCTCTCTCCATCAGCCCAGTTCCTAAAGTAATCCCGTACCCATCTGTCACCATCTCCTCTTTTATTGCCATTGTAAACAACAGCAACAATTTTTACAAATTGCCTTTTTTTTTTAACTCCAGACCCCTTATTTTTGGACAAGCACCCGCTGGCCTGCCACAGAGCTGGACTATGGTAGGAAGACTAAAGATATTTGGAGGAGCGCTTACTAAAATGTTTTATAACCTTCACTTTGCTTTTCCATTCACAGCAATCTATTTGGCTAAAAAGAACATAAGAAAACAGGGAGAACTGATGGAATATGAAAAGGTAGGGAAATTATGTGTGTATTCCCGAAGCATAGAATGTGTATGTGTGATAAATTATGTAGGAAAGAGTTTGCAGCAAAGAGCTTGTGTCATCACTTCTCTTCTGTTCATTTTTTCCCTCTGCTGCCTTTTTAGGAAAGGTACAGTCTGTTGCACAAGCGGATCAACCACACCTGGGACTTTGTGGTGATGCAAGCCAGAGAGCAACTGAGGTACACTCGCTAGCATCCATGCTCCCATGCACGATTAAACATGCATATAAACTTATGCTGTAATTTCTGTTTATAGGGCATCCAAACAGAGAAGGAAAGCCGACCGAATTGTTCTAGAATGTCAGGAGCAGGCATACTGGCTTATCAACAGACCTCCGGTACATTTAAAACATCACTATTCTATTCTATTCTATTCTATTCTATTCTATTCTATTCTATTCTATTCTACATAATCAGGAGTCATTATTGCTATTTTGGCTACCAAACACAATTTGTCGAAAGCAACAAAGGGAACAGAACCTTTAAAGAAAAGATTGTGAATAATCCATAAAGCTGTATACCAGTTATGCAAAACCTGGTTGCTTATTAATTTGTAAACTATTAGTCTTTTACAGAGGAAGGGACAAAGACTACCCTTATTTAAATAAAATCTGTCATATTTATGGCATAAGTAACAAAGTGTTTTTTGCCGTAAAAAAACATATTGAAAACTTTTTTAAAATAGTCAATTTTTTTTTTTCAAAATAGGTAGCAGAGCCTTTGTCTTGCTTCTTCTATGCTATACTTTACTATTCTGTGCTATGCTGTACTATATTATACCATAGTGTACCATAGTGCACTATACTACACTGCGCTGTACTGTTTTTTTTGGGGGGGGGCTCTTGGAGTTAATCTGCATTAATATCGATTAACTAACTTAACTAAAAGAAACCATAACTTGTTTTTTTTACAGCATTTATAACTTGCCCCATTGACTAAGTCAGACACTGTGGCTCCACCACAGCCGAGCTTTTTCTTGCTCTGCTCCCAAACTCTGGTATACACTCCCACCTGATATTCGTAATATTGACACTTTACCTTTGTTTAAATCAAGGCTAAAGACTCATTTGTTCAAGACTGCATACCCACAGTGACTGCTTCCACTGTTTTGAATATAGTGTTTACTGTGTGATACTGTGTATTATAAATGTATGTTGTACAGTGTCTTTGAGTGTCCTGAAAGGTAGCTTAAATAAAATGTATTATTATTAATTATTGTTATTATTATTATTATTATTATAATACCATGATGTATCTTATATACTAAACTAAACTGTACTTTACTACACTATGTTATGCTGTACTACACTATACTAAACTATACTGTTCAATACTTTATGAAGGATGGGTTATTTTATAAATTATCCTTTTATTTCCTTATAAACTAAAGCTATTTACAACTGTGGTAGTTAAAGGTTTAAAATTGTTCAGATGAATTTATGCCCATTGCTGTTATTAGTAGACTTCTAATTGATGACTTGTGTTCAGTTGACCACATACAGTATTTGCCTGTGAAACGGCACTTTTTAAGTTTGAGCAGAATAAAGCCTGGAAATGTTTCTTTTAATGTTAATTTATTTCAAAGTTTCTTCCCCTTACCTACGTATGCATTTGAAACAATAATATTGACCTAATAAGGCCGATTTGTGCAGATTATGGCAAAGTAAACTCAAACATGAACCCATTTTTGTAGAGAACCCATTGACATTTCTGCTTGCCACTTATGTAAGCTGTCCTCCCTCTTTTTGGATACAATAGTGGGTTGTAATGAGTAATTGTTTTTAGTTTTTTATTATAATAAACCCTAGATGTAGATTTTTCTTTGTGCTATGTACTTTGTGGTTGTATTTCGATAATTCACCTACAAATACAAATTAACACACTTTTTGTTGATTGGTGTTTGAAAAATACCTTCTGTTAATGTTTTTTGCAGTAACCAACTAACCAACTACCACATGATAGAGTAAAGCACTGACAGTTCTACCACACAAGTATTAAAAAATGAGATCCTACCCAGAGTTCCTCGAGCCTCCTGCATGAAATATTCAGACTATCTGTTAAAAGCCTCTACTGACAAAAACAGAGATGGTGTTGTGAAGGAGGTTATATAAAGGAAATAAGGAAAAAAATAAAATAAAAAATAAACTTCATCCTTATCATGTCCTAGATATTCCTTAATCTTTGCATACAGTGAAGAGGACAGTAAATGAGAAAACAGGATGGAGAGCAGTTAAGGTGTAGCAGGGTTGGACTAGCTTTTCATGAAGTACTAAGGCTTGCACTAGCGACTCCCATGTTGTCTAGACCTTATGAATTAAGAACGAGGGCTCAGGGTAAAGAAAGAAACAATACAATAAAAGGAAGAGGTAGTGAAGTGGAAAAGTTAAGGAAGTTTCAGTGCAGACTCCTAAACTCAAGTCTCATCAGTGCGACACATGCTTCTCTGCAGAAACACTACATTGTCCTGCAATATTTGAACATGTAATTATGCATGTTTTAATCCATTGTTTTCCTTTTTTCTTTTTTTTTTCCAGCCTGGGGTGCAGAACATGTTGGACAGGGGTCTGGAGCGGCCAAACAACTTCAGTGCAGGAGTCCCTCTGGTCAGAGACTTATTTTATCTAATCCCTCCTCAATCATCATCATGAGCTAGCCTGCCCTCTCTCTAACACTATCCCTACTTTCCTGTTTTCTTGCCACATGGATTATGTCAAAGTAAGTGCTTGAAGATGCGACGGTTAATGCTTAGACCGTTAAATGTGCACTTGCAGACAAATCAGTGGGTGTACAGTCTTACATGATGCTGCTCTCTTACTGTTTGCAGAACTAGAACAGTGACTACTACAAAAGTGAGGTAAGTAATCAATTCCTTCAGTGTAAAGTGCAGCGTAGGCCTTTGTCATGGATTACATTTGTACATCTCTGCCTTCGCTGTTAACAGATTGAAACGTCCAGACGAGCTCTTGGAAGAAACCGAGTAAAGTCCTCTGTCTGCCTTGAAGGGTATGTGTCAGTTTGATGCACGCACACATTTCCACATGTGCACTTATACACATAAAATCTAATGGACCTTCTATTGCTTGGACCAAATTCCTCAAGCGCACACTCACTAAGCTTACTGCTCCCTCTGTAAGAGCAGATAATGGACCCTTCCTGGGGCAAGTTGGAATTAGTGGCCATTAACTGCTACGTTCTGCTGCACTAATACAATAAAACTGTGTGTGCATTTGTTTTTGTGTGTGTGCATGCCTCTGCAGTTTTGTCAAGTACAGCGAGCAGTACCTGAACCACGATCCCATAATGCAAGGCTGCCTTCCCAGTAACCCCTGGATCTCTGATGACATTGCACTCTGGACGATGAACTCAGAAACGTAAGATGAGATGAGATTCAAGCTCTGCCTACCACACTGGTGGACTCCACACCCAACTGAACATTTGACTGTTGGTCACCAAAATAAAATGTGTTTTATTTTACCAAGAGAAAGCTTTGGGTTAGATCAGGGGTCTGTAAGTTGTTGTTTATGCCCGCTAAATAGTACATGGCTTTAAAAAAAAAAAAAACACAACCAATTATATTTGTAAAATATCTGCCAAGGAAATCTGTTACCATCTTAAACAACTGTTTATTTGCATTTTTAGCTTTTAAAATAAGGGAAAAACACAGTTTATAAAGATGAAGTTTGATTTTCTTCTGTAGGATATTATTTGATGTAAAACAATAATTAGACACATAATTTACATGCTAATATAAAGAAAATAGCTCTAAAAAACATATTTCTGGTGCTTTTATTATCATTCAATTCAAATATTTTTGATAAAAAGCCACTAAAACGTCTAAGACTGGTATTTTTATTATAGTAGATTAGTTTGTTCTTTTATCATTTTCAGCCACAGGTTGGAAACCCCTGCGTTAGATAAACAAGCGATAGAGGAGTAAAAATGTTTTGTTTTTTTAAACAAGCGGAACACTATGGCGATAGCCCTACTGCTCCACTTGTGAAAGCAAAATCTGTTGGGCTCTGTTTGGCACCAAGACAATTATTCTTATTGCCACATCGCCAGACAGGACACTGTTAAAAAAAAAAGAAAAAAAAGAGGAGTAAAAAATGTTGAGGAAGAGCTATTTTTTAGTTTTTAATTTTGTTGTCATTTTACAGAATTACAGAACAAAAGTCGTCGAGATAACTCATAATGTCCCTCAGTAATAAATAGCAAAGCTTTAAATGTGTTCACAACTGTCCAATGGTTTCCATGATTATTAACAAGCTTTCTGCACACATCCTCTGGGATTTTTTTATACCACTCCTCCTCTGTCTAAACAGTTGGAAGGTTTCCATGCCATTGCTTCAGTCTATAGATTACACAACCAATTTCTCGGTTATCTGGATTTCTCCAAAACATTCATCCATCTTCTCTTGCTTATTCCGTCAGGGTCGCGGTGGGGCCGGTGCCTATCTCCGGCAGACTATGGGCGAGAGGTGGGGTACACCCTAGACAGGTCGCCAGGGCGACTTGGTGACTCCTAGAGAGTTAATCTCAACTCTATCTATATTGGTTAAATTGAGATCTAGCTAAAACATTAACATTGTGCTTAACACTGTGACAGAGTTAGAAGAACACTCATAATAATTATACTTCAACACTTATCAGAGTTCATTTTATCTACAGCTAGTGTGTTTGTAGTGTAAATGGTTAACATTACATACTAGCGCTAGCTATTCACAGCAGCTAGCCACACTGTAGCTACATCTACCACTGATAGAAGCAGGGCTGGAGAACACAGGCTCCAAGAACACTGCGATGGAGACAGAGGAAGCTGGGATTGGAACCTGCAACCCTCCCCTGATTAACACCAATTCTTTTTGGCGGAACTAGCTCTGGCACAAATACCTAAATAAGCCTAAACAAATGTTTAATTAACTCTATAGTTTCAACATAAAACACCAACACTGGAAGAACATTTGATTTTGCTTTGCAGTGTTTGAGGTGGTCTAGAGTTGGGAATCTTTAACTATTAACTAACTTAGTGACTACAGATAAAAAGCTTATAAAAAGTTGTATGGGTACGAATAAAAAGAGATTCAAATTTTGTCTGGACACCGCATGGCGAAGTTGATCACGTAACCCGTGTTTGTTTGGTTCAGGGCGCCTGTTCCTACTCGTCTTCGCGTGGAGCGTTGGAGCTTCAGTTTCATGGAGCTCCTGTCGGACGCCATGGGGAGGCGTGAGTTTATGACGTACCTGGAGAAAGAGTTCAGTGGTGAGAATCAGAGACACAGATGTTGGTAATACTGAACTAATGTGAAATTGATCCTGTTTGCTGTCATACATTGTGTTAAACACCTTGCATCCCAATGATCTAGTAGCTACTTATTCCTACAGTTATTACAGTTAACAAAGCTACACATATTCACTAAAGTTATTCTATGTTCTTAATAGTATTCAGAGTTTCCTCTTGGTAGCTTTTGCTACCCTTAAAACAGAAAAGAAGTATAATTTGATCACAATATTACCTGACAGAGTTAAAAAAATAATGATTAAGGAATAAATATGATGAAAGACGTCAGAGGAAGAAAAATACTGCAAAGAAAGGATGGGAAGGCGAAACAAAAACTAGTTGAAAGGATCTGTTCATCCAAGCAGACAACATATGAAATATTACCAGCAGCTCACATGTCCCTCAGAGGCCCCTTTGCTATAAAAGTCTCATTTTTATCCCTGTGTCATTGTTTTTCCACCTCAATGTGTGTGCATGTGTTGTTATTCTCAGCGGAGAACCTACATTTCTGGTTGGCGTGTGAGGAAATTAGACACGGGGAAAATTCCAAGATCGTAGAGAAGGTGGAAGATGTTTACAAGTGAGTATTTTCACACACGAACCTGAATCCTGACAAACTAACATGTATTTATGGGGAGGTTTATGTCAAATATCAGCTCAAAGTAACACATTACTGAGAAATGGAAGGAGAGTGATTATTGGCTGTGAACAGCTTTACAAATAAGAAATCTGAAAAGTGTGGGATGCATCCGTACCAAGCGCAACCCTCCAAGGGACAATTAAAAAAAAATCAGATGCAGATCATGTTTTAATGACCAAACTATGCAAATTAATGGGTGGAGGATTTGCTACATGCAAAGAGATTTTTTCTAATCTGAAGTAAATGAGGCTGCAGTTTTCGAGTCTTATTTCAGTACTTTTAAAAGTCAGGTACAAACTTACACACACAAATATCTGTGGTCATTGATGCCACAGAGGAGGCATTGCTGCAATGTCAAACAAACAAGAGAGATTCTGTGAGCATATTAACATATTTGGACCGTTTGGTCTGAAATAACAATAACAGAATGATTATAATAAAGAAAAAAAAAACGTCTCCAAAGGCCGGCACACATTGATGCAGCTGTAGATCATTTTTAAATCAAATCAGAAAAAATATGCAGATATTTTCGGTCAGTTTTGTACCTGAACTCACTGGAAGGGCTTCATGTTCTAATTGGACTGGGAAAAACTGGAGGGTGCTGCTGGTGGAGGCATGTGTGGGTTTATCGCCTCTACCTGTTAACTCATGAATGGGTCTCAGATAAGCAAAATACAATAAATAGAGGGATGGTGGATTTTATTTTGGGGTATCGGAGTAAATTTTTAAAAAATCAAATCAAAAACAGCTATCCTTTGCCTTCCACCTCATATGCTACTTTTTTTCCCCCCATAAATCCTGATAAAGAACATTATTTTTTTGGTTTAAATGTTGAAAAAAATATCTTTTTAAAATGTTTTTATCTGACCTTTTATTTCTATCTTCTAGAAATTTCCTGGCCCCTGGAGCGGCTCGCTGGGTCAACATTGACAGTAAGACGATGGATAAAACATTAAATGGAATCAAGCAGCCTCATCGCTTCGTCTTTGATGACGCACAGATGCACATCTACTTCCTCATGAAGAAGGTCCTTTAAGTTTTCTCTTCTCGGATCTCTTTTGATACAGAGGAAACAAGCAGTGAAGTATTTCATCTTTCTTTGAATCGTGTTTATTCAGGATTCTTACCCCAGGTATCTAAAATCCGACCTTTATAAAAACATGCTGGCCAAAGCTGTTGTCCCCCAGGAAACTAAGAAAAGGTAAGATCTCCTTTTTTCTATTTTGGAGTGAAAACATCAGTTTCTCAAAGTATCGTTCTCCCCTGTCTCTCAGTGTGTTCCCCTTCATGAGACGCCAGCGACATTCCAGCCCCTCCCCGGCTCAGGCCAGCACTCCGGCAGCGGAGGAGGACGGCCAAGCAGGTACCAACTCCGCAGGGGCCTCTTGACTTGCATCACTTCTATCTCCATTGTGTCCATTGTTCACCACAGCAACCAACCATGGACGTCTTCTCTGCGGTTTTCTTTCCAGTCATTCTGAATGTATGAAGCAGAGCTCCTCTGTCACTCAAACTATTTAGCATCGAACTTCCTGCAAGAAAACAGAGACATTTCATCTGTGCATGAGCAGTGAATGGCTACTTTCACTGCCTCTGCATCATCCTAAACCCAAACATTTTGCTCGTTTGCTTTAGAAATTGTTCTTCATCTCAGATATTCTGTTGCTCTCAGCTCATCAGATAGGCAGCAAAGCACAGTTAACTAGACATATTTTTGCTTGCTCAGGTGAAGACCTTGTTAAAAAAGGAATCAGAGATATAAACTGTACATCTTCTACATGTCTGTGACTCTCCTCCAGTCTGTGTCCAGCTTGTCTCACGCTGAAGCTGCACATTCTGATTGTTGTAAATCATTCTGCATGTTTTCATCCCAATAAAACCTCCCAAAGCAGTCGGTGTTGTTCACCATCAGGTTTGCATGCTCTTAGCATCAATCTATTAACAGATCTCCAATTCATGTATTTTAAGTCTAGGGTTTTCTCTGTAATGTTTTAGTTTCTTTAGTTTCCAGCCTACACATCTCCTTCCTTACCATATGATGGTGGGAAACTTGTATGTTCTTAATATTTTGAACAGATTAAAGTAATCAAGTGAACAGATTTTGAAAAGGTCCTCATTTTCTTCCCCTTTCTGATTTGCTATTATGTCTCAGACAGATGCAGCGTGTTTAAGGTTTCCAACATGTAGCTGTGTTTCTCTATTCATCTTAAACTGTAAGAAGCATACAAAGCCATGGCAAAATAAAGATGGTATGATGTACATCTTAGGACATCCTCAGGTCTCAGGAATAAACCTATAGGTCTCAGGTTTTAGGGGAAAAAAACCCAAAACTAATCAAGTATCAGGAAATGACAGAGCTCCTTTTTTAATTTTGGAAACTCTTGGCCAACCAAATGGATATGGATTGATGTAAATGGAGGGATGTTGGGTTTTTTTTTTGGACAAGAATGTAGCTTTGTTGAACACAGGTTGCTTAGTGGCAGCAGAAAAATGGGAATAAAACTTGTTTGTATACATTATGGTTTATATGAATATAAAGTATTTGAAGGTGTTTTACTTAAGAGTGTAGTTTTGTTAAATTCAAATATCTGCTCGGTAGGTCAAGATTTAACCGACTTTTAATTTTTTTTTTTTTCAAACCCGAGGAAGTCCTAAAATGTACACCGCACCATGGAGCTCCTTTAAACTGGAATAATCTGCCCCCTTGGCTCCCTCTACTGGCAGCATGTGGTAATTCAACTACTCAAAGTAACTGTTCGCTTTCAAAGGCAGTCAGCAGAAAGCATCTATGAAAGAGAAAATAAAGACTTTTTGAAACTTGAAAACATTTTCTTTCCATCTTTCTAAACTCTAGATTCTCTAACTCTCCACAAACAAGCTTTCAACTTGTTAACATGCGTTTTAGCCGTCTCATATGCCAGCTACAGAAAAGCTGTCAAGAGCTACAGTGTGTGATCTGTAAGCCTTCCAGGGCCATCAAATATCCTAATGGAGGGAAGCTAAATATAGGGACCCAACCGCACACACACTCATGTACATTTCAACAACTGCTTTCCACATTTCTGAGGATTATCATAATCTGCTTCCCTCTCTGTGCTGAAACGCAGTCTTTTGCATGTGGCTGAAAAAAACAAAACAAACAAAAAAAAAAAATAGACAAACCAAAATGAATCGTTTCTTTTACATCAGATTTATTTTTCCAAGACTCGACTGTTTTGACAAATAAATGAATAAAATAAAACCCTTTGAGGAACTAAAACAGTAAGTCACAGGGGTCATTTCTGCTCCCTCCAAATATTTGTACCTCGATGCAACAAACTCCCAGATGTGACATAAAACAAGAAAAGAAATAGCATTTCAACTGAAAATCTAAGAAATACACAAGACTACAGGTTGAAACTTGATTACATGAGTCAAACAGCCTCACCCACCCGTTTTATCATATAAAGTGCAATCACAAAAACACAAAGGAAGAGGCACTGGACTAATCTTAGCATACATTCAGTTAGTTCTGATTCATAAACATATGGGCAATTTACATTATACTGTGGAATCAAAGTGCTTCAGGCTGAAAAAAAAAAAAACTTAAAAAAGAACAAACTCAGCTGTTTCATTTGGAGTTAGTGTCTTGGGCTGCAGATAAACTGAAAACATTGGCTTCTCTTAGGCTATATTGACGGCCACAGTTTCATACAGATCCTATCTTGTCTTATTTATTCTTTCTTTCCACACACAGACAATAAAGAATAGATTACAATGATTAGATTATGATGTTTATATCCCTTTTGCAAGATAAAAATGGTTGAAGAACAAGAAAAAAAAACAACCCCGGCTAGCTAATTTGTCTTTGTGTACACATGGGTTGATGATGTCACAGTAGGCACAGGGAGCTAATTGCCTCGTGCTGGTGAACAATGCAGGAAAGACACTGAACTGATTCGAACAGATTTAGACTCCAGCTGGATTTAACAATAACCGGATGAAATACGAAGGATTCGAATACAAAAGAGCTCTGATCAGGTGAACGCCGTGTGGCTATGAATTAAAAAAAATGAAAAAAAAAAAAATACAATAGCAAAAATATTCACAACTATTAAACATGACTCTTTAAAGGTAACAAAATACATGTAAAAAGTATAAATGATAAATGAAGAATTTTTTAAAAAAGTGCGAGGAGTACCTTTAAAAGAAATCTGGAGTAAAGGTTTTTAAAGATGGTTGGAACGAGATGAGTTAAGTCAAATGTAGGGCTGAACAATACACAGGGAATATATCGTCATAGCAATATCAGCATATGCAAAGGAGTGTAGAGGTCGTTGGTTAATATATTCCAGGTGTTATTAGCTTGTATTTGCCATGTTAGTGCAATATTTAGCCAGTAGGCAGCAGGTGATTACACTGTATGCAGACGACATCCCCAAAAATGTTAAAGTTCCCACAGTGATGGAAGCCCAGGTGACAAAGAGAGAAGGGGAGAAAATAGGCACACATCTCACATGATGTGATTACAAAATATTTACCAACATTAGTTACTAACCCAGTTATCTAATTAATTTGAGGATAGGGGAAAAAAAGAAGAGACATTGCATTTTCCCCGCAAGAATTACCTTTTTAGGAAGATTCAGAGAGAATTCGTCTGAGTAAATCTGAATCCTTCATGCATTTTCTTCATTGTTTTCCTTGATACAGGTTAGAAGCTCCAGGCTGCTCTGATCTGCAGCCCTGAGACTGAGATGTGATTATCAGATTTGTGACGCTGTGTGAAGACACAACAAGTGGCTGTGATGAGCAGATTTTGTCAAAATCACATTCTTCCCTGCTTGTAGGTGGACTGCTGAGATGTGTTCTGATACTTCAATTTCAAGGAATACGACAGAATGCAGGAAATGATAGTACCAGGTAGTAAATAATTATTCACATTTCATCTGGAGTTACAAACTCTTCCAACATAACCCAGACCTATGAGGAAAAACAAAGACACATCACATCTTTAAACATAGCACAGTATTAGTGTGGACTCAGTTTTGAAAAGCGATATACATTATACATACTTTAGACCATCGTGTCCTACGCTGATGAAATGCATAAATACCAAAAAAAACAAACAAAAAAACCCAGGCTTTTTCCTTGTTTACCCTAAAGCGGTAATACAGACTGAAATGCCTTAGAAATAAGCAGATTACTGGATTTGGATGATTTTTATCATGACAGGTGACCTGCAGTGCCTTAAATTAAAATAAACTAAACGAAGGGACTGTACTTTGCCTAGACCACAGGTCTGCAACCTGTGGCTCTGGAGCCGCTCTTTGGATCCTCTACAAAAGATCTTTACGTGGCTAAAAATGATAAAGAAAAAACTAATGGTTTTAATTACAGGATATTAACAAATATCCTTCTTTCAAGCTTTAGAATGTTTTTAAAGAACGTTTGAATAATTTTTTTTCAGAAAGGCTTTAAATAATCAGATAAATATTCTTAGGTCTATATTTCTGGTCATTAGCTTGAAAACTGTTTATTTTTCAACATAAATATCCTTTACAACAAAAATCAAAGCTTCCTCCTTATGAGGCTTTCATGATTTGTCCTTGTTTTAAAAAGTAAAAATGCAAATAAACTGTTTATTCTTAAAATAGCAACAAGTTTCTTATTGTAAATGTTTAACAAAGAGTAAGTTGTGATTTATGTAAAGATCTTCTGATATTAGGGATTCGTTTAATTTAGCCGGGCTCGGAATAAAATATCTCTCTGGATTAGAAAGGTTACAGATCCCTGGATCCCCTAAACCATCAGTGGTCTGTTTAAAATTAAGTCAGGGGGCAAGAAACTTAATAACAGGAAGGGTGACCAGCTTACACCACAGTACGTCTATTTTAACCCTAAAAAAGTGCTGGATTTGGAAATGTTGACAGCATTTTGAAAAGCTCAGACTTCAGGTAGAGCTCAGTCTCTTACTGTGATTTCACATATTTCTACACCATCTCACCTCGGTTTTAAACAAAGGCTTTACGACGAATTCATGTTGACAAATTTTTGTTTTACACTTAGTTTTTGCTCGAGTTAGTTAGTAAAAATAAGTGTTAATTTCACACGAACACAATGAGAAAACAAGGCAGCAAGTCAGGATTTCCCCAGCGGATTTGTAAAAAGTTAAATAACAGCAAAAAAAGACACCAGTGTCTCAGAATAAAAACGAACGTTGGTGTTAGTGGTAATGGCATAATACAGCCAGCAGATGGCGACAGTGTACAGCAGTCTTTACGTTAGCTAATAGCGCGAACATTTTTCCCAAAAGAACAGAAAAATTGAGTTACTATCAGGACTATTGTTTGGGGCACATCGTTTTATGTGAGCATATCTACATAGTATAGTGGCTTTTTTAAGGCATGGTGTATGAAAGGGCCCTTTAATTTAAAAATGTGAAATTTCTTAATCATTTTTGACTATTGACCTATGAGACGGAAAAATCAGCTAAATAATCTGATCGGTAAATCTGTGAAAAAAAAAAAAGCAGACTTCTGAGCAGTTGAGTAATCCATTCCTCTTTGCCTCCTACCTTACAGTGCTGCAGTGAGATGTTAAATTTTAATTAAAAACTCTTAATATAAATTGATTGATACTTTAGATTTACCGCCTTTGTTAAGCTCACCATCCTTCTTTGTAGCACACACCTGTATTTGGCTGCTACCTGTTGGCCCCAAAGTTCACAAGTAAGCAGAACAAACATCTATATTAAAGAAACAGAAAAAAGCGAGGAACTACTTTATTGCTGCAACGACCATACAGTCTGGAGCAAAAGATATTTTCCTAGTGAATGCTTAGAAATGGTAACAGATGGTGCGGAAAACAAGTATTTTTTATTGGGAATTTGTTACTGAAGGAGAAAGAGTTAAGTCTGTCCTTTTTTAGCACCAGTAAGGTGTTAAAAATCAATTCAGAAAATAAAATTCAATAAATAAATAAAAAAAGAGAACATTTAAAAAGTGGAATATCTACGTCGTCCTGCAAACTGTCAAATCAGGCTGTTTGTTTGTCCAAGGAGAAGCATTGAGAGCATCTAAACAGGTTAGTTTAACATAAGACCGACGTGCTGCATGCAGGACTTCTAACCAGTGGATTGTTGCCTCCACTTCAATGGCTGCTGGTTGATCCACGTCTTTAGGATTTCTTACTTTTGCTGTTTTGGCCCTTTTGAAACATAACCTTATTAGGAAAGCAAACCATCCGTCTCCTACATGACGTCTGGAAATAATAGAGGTGTTCTGAGATATTTTCTGAGGTTTCAGGGTTTTGAATTCTCTAGGAAATGCACACATAGGCTGCTGCCAATACAACAGACTAATTGCGCTGATGTTTAAGTGAATCCAAAATGTATAATTTTGTTATACGAGAGTAAATCCTGCTTTACTACGACCACTGTCTTACTCACAGTGTGAGCTCACCTCTGCTTCTCCAAGCCATTAACTACAGTTAATAACCCTTAAATTATTAGCAGTATTTGGTAAATGTAGTTCTTAACTAGTAATGGGAATTAGCTCCAATCAGTACTGGAAGGTCAAAGTTTCAAATAATCCCATTGATGAATTTGTTCTTTAAAAGGCTGCAGCTGATTGAAACTGGGTTCAGAGGAACAAACAGGAATCTTTTAAAACTAACAGCACTGTCCCACTTGACGTGCATTTAAGAGTGAAATATAAACGGACCTCTGAGAATATAATCATCTAGCTTTATTAAGAAAATGCCTCATTCAGGTTATGATTCACTACGAAGAGTCTGACCCAAGATCTTTGCCAAAAGGAGCGTAACTATCTGCTGCTCAAACATTTGTTTGGAAATCATTAACAGGCTGTCCTCCTCCTGCCGCTATGTGACTGTATAGAGTTCGTCCTTGCTGCTCTCGCAGAGCGTGTATCCACAAACCCGAGGTCTCCAGCTCCACCTCCAGCTCCAGCTGAAGCCCTGGCTCCAGCCCAGCGCCTTCCTGTCCTTCTCCCTCGGTGGAAGCAGGAACACCACGCAGCTGGCCACCAGGATGTGCCACAGCGAGTGCGTGTAGTAGTAGTTGCTCTCGGTCTCTGCAAAGATGTAAAGACACACGCCGACGAGGGCGCAGACTGCACCGGGGATCAGGTAGAAGACCCAGCGCTGCCATGAGGGCGGGTAGCAGTGTCGCCGGCGGACGCCCCTGTAAACCTGCACAAAAAAAGAAATATTAATCAGGAAAGCTGGTAGATAAAACGCAGGATTTTTTTTTATCATTTCTGTTGGTTTTAAAATCCATTATTTCCAAACAGATGTTTACCCAGGAAATGACCATCAAAAGTATGGCGCAAAGGATGGGGCCCAGCAGGTTCCACAAGCCCTTCCGGTCCAGCTGCATCGACATGGCGATCAGCAAGGCTCCCAGTAAAAACAGAGTCTACAAAAAAACAAGGAAGGAAGGAGCAGGTGAGGAGACTGAAGCTGTCATTACAGAATGAAGTAGGTTAGACTAACGGCCTCTCACATATTTAGCCACGTCTCCCAGGCGAGCCATGCAGAGGATGGTGACCCAGATGGAGCAGATCGACCCGAGGAAGTCGCAGTACTGCAGTGCATCATAGTCCATGATGCACAGAACGGCCACACCGGGCTGGTCACAGGCGTGGTAGAACTACAGGAAGAGACAGGAACCATGAGGGTTTAACTGGGGAAAACTTCCCATCCTCCAGCAGCCGAATAACACACACACACACACACACACACACACACACACACACACACACACACACACACACACACACACAAAACGGGCTCACAATCTCTATGAGCATCTATAGTCAGACTCTTTTAATACGACGCCCCTACATATGGATTTCTACAGAAAAAGGGACACTGCTCATCACTCAGGACACATCAGCTCTACAACGAAACATGGTAGAGGCAGCATCATGCTGAGGGAGGCCTTTTCTTCAGCAGGCCTCTGAAAGCTGGTCAGAACTTTACTGCTTGAAGAGTAAAGTCAGCCGTTTAATAGAAGTGTGTATAAACCTTGACAGCTCTGACCCTGGAGGACAGAGTTTGGACGACCTGTAACAGAAGTGAGACAGAGGCTCCCCATCCAGAGAAACAACCCTAAACATATAGCTAGAGCAGACTTAGGCTTTAAAATGGCCTAGTTAAAGTCTAGACTAGGGGTGCACCGATTTATGGGCCGATATCGCTGATCGGCCAATACTTAGATGTGAAACCGATGTTTTCCACCAATCTGTGCTTCTGCAAAGGTCTGAAAACCACCCACTGCCAATGCCTTAGAGCAGTTATTTCAGAAGTTTTTATTGTTTCACGGGCAATGATTAATGTTTTTTTTATGAAGATAAGGTTAAAATATCTTGTGATCTCACTATAACTGAGAGTGTCAGTTATAAAAACAAATCTGTATCGGTCAAAAACGGAATTGACATATCAGGCGTCCTAAAGATCAGGAGTACAGAAACCTGTAATCGGTGCACCCCTAGTCTAGACCCAATAGTGAATCTGTCAGACCTGAAAACGATCATCCACTACCATCCATCTAAGCAGAGTCAGGAGCTTTTTAGCAAGAAAGATTGAGCAAAAGAAGTCAAAGCCAAACAGACGTGGAGCTGACCTTGCAGGAATGATGATTCTACAAAGTTTTTATTCAAGGCAACAAGAGAACATTTTAGATTTTTATTTGTAAAAAAAAAAAAAAAAAAAGTATTCAAAACGACGGATCGTCAGAAAACATTGTATTTGTGTGTTTATGAGATTATAACTGATGGATCTAGACCATATTTCTACCCGATGATTTTGTGGCACGTTTCAAGTTGGATAAACTTTAATCACAGCCTCTAGGAATTAGTTATCTGCTATTTGACAGCTAATGGTTTTTACCGTGGAGAAGAACATGGTGAAGAGGTAGACCGAGGCCTCGGTGATGTAGCCGCGTCTGATGGCGACCACGACGGCGGGCAGGAAGAACAGGTTGCTGAGTGTGAGCAGCATGGTTGCCGTCAGCTGGCGGCTGTACGACTGTGCCGCGGAGCCGTCGGTGCAGCCCCAACCTTTCCAACCTGCAGATGTAAAAAAAAAAAAACATCATTGGTCAAGATGACCAAGCTCTTTGCCTTTGCTTATAACACTACATGAGATGTCGATGTTAGCCTGTGATACGAAGTTATTTTTATCGCAGACATTTATGGTTCTTATTTTGCTTTCTGTATTTTATGCTTTTATTGTTTTTATGCAAGTCCTCTAGTCTAGTTGTTGTTCACTGTGCAGCACAAAGGTCCCTGAAGAATTTTAAAGTGTTTTATAAATCAAGTTAGTTTGGATAATTACAGAACAAATCATCTTCCTCTCAGTTAATGTAACAATGAGCTACAGTAGAGAGGGGAGGGGGGAACGGTTTAACTGGGGCCATGCTGCCTGGTTTCCAACGGTTACCTGGCTGCCCAGGTCCCGGCGCTGCCTTGGTCTCTGTGGAAAGATAGGAGCCACAATGCGGAAGGAGAGGAAAAAACATATTCCACAATTTATCCTTGACAGGATACCGTTTGAGATATCAAAAAAAGCCTCAGCACAAAAAAAGCACAAGTAAACACAAGACAGACATTTCAGCAGAGGGGTCACATCGGAGGCGTAGTCACATAAAGTCAATCTGACATAATGAGACATTAGCTGTGTGTGTATGATGAGTGCATTCAATTTGTCCGTGAACGCTGACCACAGGCTATGTCCTTGATTAGATGGAAGTTAATCAACAGTCACTCAGCGCATCCACAGGTATTTCGTGGGTAAGGGAGGGGGGGAGAAGACTTCTGTGCCTTTTCGCCATAACATCCAGGGGAGATTAGATAAAGGGGGTAGGTAAAATCCAGAATAACACTTAGCTGGCCACTAGCTGGCTCTTTCGTGGTGAAATCCAATATTCCAAATGTGTTGTGCTTTTCCGCCCTTGAAGCGAGCATGCACATCCAAGAAGTTATCCTATCTCACCTTTGAGTTCAACTACCACAGCCAGCATACAGCTCAGCTCCCGATCTTACTCGTTCACAGCCTTTGTGAGGGCATCAACCGCTGCCGGCAACCTGATCAATGCCCAAATTGCTGCCGACACCCTCTGTAGATGAAGATACGTCAGGTATCCCCCAAATCCAAACAGGAGAAATCCGAGTATCATAAAACCAAAAATCCAGACATCTTCGACATCCTCCAGTGACAACGTTGTGAGACAAACTCTCCTCCACTCTTTCCAGGAGTCCATGGATTACCCCACAATGTGAGTCCCAGCAGGACAGGATGGGTCCCCTTTTCCCTGTCTTCCAGTTGAATAAATTTTATCAATTTCAATTAGAGGCCAGCTGACTAGATCCATTTTTTTTAGTTCGGTGGAATGAAGAGAGAGCTCAGAAAAGGACAAGACACAGCAAAGCAGGGATCGGCAGGGAGGTGCAGGAGCAGCAGGAAAATGCGACCGCCTCCTTCAACAGTCAGAACAGTGAAAAAAAAAAAAAAGGGACTGTAACAAATACAGCTGTCTTTAGTTAGTTAAACCCTCTGAAAATCTGGACGCTGTGATTGTTCCCTGACCTGCTGGTTCGGTGTGATTTCAGTATATTAACTGCAGCGTCCAGAAAAGACTGAATCCCATTGACTTTTGCCAGGGGTGTCATCCATTCACTGCCACCCTGCACCACCATGGGGAGGCTGTGTAAGTGTTCTCATTGTTTATGATGGCTGCATATTTGCTGTTTATAGCTGAGCCCAGTGGAGCAGAGCTAGTAAGTTGAGGAGTAATTTAAAGTGATCAGTTAAGCTAAAAGTTGTGTTTTCCAGATCTTTGGAGGAAGTCGGAGATCCTGGAGAGAACCCACGCATGACCAGGGAGAACCTGCTAAATTCAAGCTGAAAGAAACTCCAACCCAGGACCTTTTAGCCACATGATCAGAACATAAAACTGTTCCCTGGTCAGAGAGGCTCAGTTAGTCTCAGTCTCTCACCTCTATACCAAACATTAAAGGGTTTTCCTTTAACATATCCCTAATGAATACAACCACGTGAAGTTGAAAACACAGATAAAAGTGTGTGTGTGTGTGTGTGCATGTGTGTGTACCTGCATTGCAGACACAGGCAGCATACAAGTAAGTGTAGGATCTCAGCAGCCTGCATTCACCGTACGACCCACAATCCTCCACACAGGCACTGACGGACACCTCTGGCACAACAGACACCACAGACGAGTTCCCGCAGTCACTGCTGTAGAAAAAGCACGAGGCTGATTAGATCTACAAACGCACTCAAATAATGCTGTTAAAGCTGGATGCTGTGTGTAGATGTGTGTGTGTTTGCTCTACCTGTTGCACACGAGCTGCAGGGTGAGGTACCACGTTGTGGACTGAGGGAAAGGCAGCCTGACTGCAGCTTTAGGGACACTGACGTTGATGCCAACACCATATCCCCCGAACAAAGCTGTGGAGAATCAACAATGTAAATTAAACCCAAGGTTGGTCAGGATGTGTGTTTTTAAATATTAGAAAATACCAAGAATTAAAGTTAAAAGTCAGTATTTGATGCAGACAGATTGTAAAAAACAAAAACTCTAAAAGGAATAGAAAAATCATAACAGTCCACATTAATTGGCCATTAGGGCGTCACATGTTTACTGTTATCCAGTTAAATGGTGGAATTAGTACTTTGAAAGCAGCCATTTAATTGCCAGACGAAGTTACACGTATGTTTTTGGCTGTTCAGCTTTCAAAGGCCTGTTTCATGACGCAGGTTTAACAAACTCGGAATTAAGCCTAAGGTTGGAAACTCTGAGTTTTCGGTTTCACAACAGCTGCTGGGAGTTGGTTTAATCTGTGCACATGTATAACAAGAAATAAAAGCCATTATCAGTGGAGAACCAATTTGATGAATAACCATGACAAGGGGAAGTGCCTATTTCACACCAGTGGACCGGGAGATTTTATTGTAGAAATAAATAAAAAATTGGAGAAAGTGTTTAAAAGAAAGAGCCACAGCGCTACAGTTGCAAAGGAGAGGGAGGTGGTGTAGTAGAAGATTGCTGCTTGAGTTAATGCATAAGTTTATATGAAGCCAACTACGGCAGGCCGTTTCACATTTATTAAAAGCACTCTTCTCCTCTGTTATTTCATTTGTAAATCACTGAAATAGGATTATTTCGGGTAAAAATCAAATTCCAAGTCAGAACTGTAATAATAGATTTTCTAAATTACATTTTATTGCTGCGCAAACTGAATTTCATTAAGTATAAAAGCAAAATGTATTAGTAAGAATTAAATTTTATATACCTAGAAATGTTTACCCGTTTTAAGTGTTCATTTGACATTTATCAGCTTGACTGAATATGCATTGATATCTGAAATACATTTATTTCTGGTCAAAATAATAGAAATTATGAAAAGTAACATCAGGAATATGGAGATCTGAAATTCATTTCTAGACACCAAGAAAGTTTATTTTAGATGTGAAGAACATCATTTTGTTTGAAATGTTCATTTTGACAAGCAAAACATAGATTTCAGATATCAGAAAAACGAATAAATACCAAAACAGCTTGCCATACTCGTAATTATGATAACGTTATGGGGTAAAACTAGTTTACTGAATGAATGAATGTATTCCATTCAGGTGAAATCGCAGGGGGAGGGGCGCACCTGGCAGCAGGTGAAAATGAAGCCCATAAACGTTCTAACAGGTCGGACCTGTGCATCATCTTATGGGATTCCTCCTCATTTTTATCCTGTGTTCCGTTACAGAGTAAATACTAAGTGGCCGTTTCACTGCGCAGTTGTTTTTTATAATGCTGCTATCACACACATTGATGTTCTCTCACTGATACCAAATTCTGTTAAATATCTGTTAAAGAAGTGTGTGATGTTGCCAATGTGAGGATGGATACGGTCTGGATGTATATGATGGATTTTTAAGGTGAAACGGTAGCGCTCTTAAAGATAACTTTCTGAATATAAAGGACATCTATACGCATTCTTTAAATTGGTTCTCATTGAAATGACGTCATGTTTGTGTTTCTAACACCTAATGCGTCTAAAGGACCAACTGACTGATTTTTTTTCTATTGTTCGCACAAAACTACAACAAAACTCTCCTGACTAAATCAGGAAATAGAACAGCGTGATTGGCTCCAAGGAGGGTGGAGACTGAGTTTACTGAACAAAACCTGCTCTTGTAAGCTTTAGGGAGAAGGTTACTATGGTAACAGAAACAGAGGATGAGTAAACTCTCTCTGTGAAACAGAGTTTCCCTGATTTCAGGTTTTAAAAAAACGGAGCTTTTAGTAAACCTGCTTTGAGAAACGGGTCTCTGATCATTGGGAAAGACAGCAGGTTATAGTAAAAGCATATGTTAACAAGTCCTAAATTGTTTTATATAAAAGGTCATTCCTTAAAAAGGGAGCTTTTAAACTTTGTCTTAAAAAAGAAAAAAAAGGACATTGTTTGTATATAATTGGAAATTCCCATCTGTGCTGTTTTTTAATTTGAAGTATGGAGGAGTATTGTACTTTCCAACTGAGTTAACTGGTAATATATGCCTTAAATGTCATCTAAAATCTAATCCAACTTTATTTATATTACATAAAAAAAAAACACTTAACAGGATCAAAGTGCTGCAAAATAGCAGAAATACAAACACCGATAAATGCACCAAAAAATGTAAAATATATATATAAAAAAGTAAAAACAATATAGAAAATAAAAGAGAAAACATAAAATCAACCAACAACAAAATCATTTTAAATATTTAAACACCAGAGAAAAGATGAGACTTTAGAAGAGATTTAAAAACGGGGAAACTGAAAGGCTGTCTGACCACAGAGTGTATCATTTCATTTCAGTATCATATTCCATGATTTATTTCCCTTTTCAGGTTACTGTACCTGTACGGCAAGGTTCAGAGTGGTTGAGTTCGAGGACAGGAGTCCAGGGAGAAAAACAGGCTATGATGCTGTTATTCCCCAACGTTGCATTGGTCTAAAAAATTAAGATGAAAAGACATCAGACAGGTGGGTCTATATACAAGCTAACAAACACACAGGTCAGTGATTCCGCGTAACTCACAGAGTTGAGTGTGAGCTGCAGGTTGAGTGTGCCCCCCGTGGCGTGTGTGGGCAGGGGGTAAGTGAGCAGCGTCGGTTGAGCATCCGTGATGCTGATGTTGGACCCGTTGGCGGGGGTGAACCGGAGAGACAGAACGTCCAGCTCCTCGTAGAGCACAGGGATGCTCCACACGCAGCCGGAGGCGGGCAGCTCAGGTGGAAGCGCTGCTGATGCGTTAGAAGCCGTTAACGTTGCGTTGGAGAAGCTGCTCCTGCCAAGGAGCTTTGTGAGGTCATCGTCTGCTTTAAGGCCTACGCTCGCGGGCTTACATCCCACTGAACGAGACAAAAAAATAAATGCGTCATCCAAAGGAAGAAAGGAAAAACGGTTTAAAACTTTCCTTTCACTTTAAAGTTAGACGCTTCTTTTCGTTGGTGTGTTAAAGCTCTGTTCACCTGTGTAGTTGGACACAATCCTAAAGGTTACTGTTTGGTTGACTTGGCTGCTCTCCACCACGACACGTAACCAGGTGTCCCACGGAGGGTTGGAGAGGGACGCGGAGCAGCTGCTTCCTGAGCAGTTCACAGTCGCCTGGCCGTGCTGCAGGGATGCAGAGCCCAGCCTGAGGAGCAGCGGACAGCTGCTGCTCTCCGCCGCCTCCCCTGAGGAGCAGTCGGTCACAGAAACCGAAAGAAACGAAGTAAACTCCGGCACGAAAATCCTAAGAGACAAAATTCATCAGTCTATTACTTTTACAAACGATTATAAGAAGAAATGGATGATATATTACTTAAGGCGTGCAGGTCTGTCAGGGGCTGCGGTCTGTGTCAGGAAGCTTCCCTGCTGCAACACCGGTGCGTCCACTGATCTCCTGACTGACAGCTGAGGCTGGAAGTAGTACGAGCAGGAAGGGAAACCCTAAAAACACACAAAAAAACCCCCCACCAGACTTTATGTTTTTTGTTTTCTAAAATGGTTTCATAGTAGATAAAAAAGCAAGAAAGGTCGCAGCTGGAAGGTTTTCTTTAGGTTGAGATTTTAAAAGCAGATAATTTCCAATCAATACATTCCTGAAAAAACCCGTTTGATCACTAAAGGAAAAGAATGTGGTTCAGCTGAACTAAACTCCGCCTACGAGCTGCTCCAGTTCAGCAGGTCGGGGCAGGAAAATGGAATTTTACAGAAACACGACATGAACAACCTTCCTGTGATTCCAGGCAGGTTTTAATGACTCCTTTTCACTGGTGTCACTGAACTTCACATAAATCCCCCCCCCCCCCCCATACATTATAGTAGCCACTCAGACTCAGACAGATTGCGATGTGTAGATCCATGCAAATGTTTTTCAACAGAGAGATGAACCGAACCTTTGAAGGGCTTATTTGATCAGATTTTATCATCAGAAACTTAAGATAAACAGCCTCCACAGTCAACCATCATTTTTCACAGCAGGCAGTAATTTCTCTGACACAATAAGAGCCTTTGGAAACATATCCCTCCGAAGCAAAGTGTTTGCTACAATATATGGAGAATTATTCTGAAAAGCCATCTGTGTAAAACAGAAAAATGATTTGGCTAACAGAAACCAGCATGCTGGATGTGGAGCTACTTATTAGCATCACAAAGATAAGGATAGAGTGGGGCGCTCCAAAGCGGAGTTGGATACATAAAACTGTTGCTTTACAAACAACAGTATTATAAACCAATTCTAAAGCAGTGTTGGTATCAAAAGTTCGAAACAACTTAAGGCTCTTCATAGGTCAGGTAGCAGATAACTGAAGCAGAATCAACTGATCAGCATTTCAGGTGAAATCTGGAGTCGTTCATAAGACCAAAATGTTTTGCGTCATTTATTTCTATATTCTGTGGATCAGAAGCTTCTGCAGAAACCAAACATTTCAGCACCGCATCGACCCAAGATTATCAGCTGCAGCAGTGACTTTACCGTTTCTCTGCATCAGAGTAAAATGAGGGACTGGAGCTGCAGTTTGATCGCATTTCAATATTCTACCCTCCCTTTCAAGCCCTGCATGAGTGGCAGCAGCTTGAGGTGATATTTTTTGGGTTAAACGTCATCAGTGTAGATGAATGAATTGGAATGAAAGATTAGTGAAGCTCAGTAAATGGAAGAAAAAAAGGTAAAAATCAGGAGCAGAAAAGAGAGACTTTAACACAACCACAGAATGGAGTACTAGTAGTAAGTATCTGTGTGATAAAGTAGTTTGGAAAAGTAGAAATTCGGAAGATTTTACACACCAGAGCAGGAGTGTTGGTCAAAAATAGTACATATATGTTTTCACAAATGGTCCTTCCTCACTATACTAGTTCACCAGGAGTGAGCAGGCCAGATTATGCTGTTAAATCCCTGGTAGGGTGTTGTTCCCACAGTCTAAGGCAATCAGTCAAGCTAGTGTTACACAGCTATTGTGATGCGTCATCACACCCATATGTCTTACACTGGGCCACAATGTTACCACAGGAGGCCGTTAACTCCCTGGATAGGGTGTCAGTCTGTTCAAAAACACATCACAGGCATCTTTTCTCCAGATTTTCTGCACCTCACCAGACAAATCAACAGTTAGATCTTCATCTGCATGAACTCACCAAAGAACTGGAACCTTTTTTTTTTTTTTGTCTTTTTCTTCTTGGTAGACTATTATTTTTGTGTTCAGGATCTCACCATATAGAGAACTTGGTTCTTGTCCTCACTTTTATTTATTTTTTACATGTATCTTACCTTCAGTAATAACAAATTATAAATAGACCTATTGCGATTTACAAGTCCAAACACGGGTGGATTTCAAAATGTGTGTGTGTAAAAATAAATGTGTAAATGAATCCTAAAATATTCGAATTTATCTATTATAAGCAGAGATACAGCTTTGTTTTTTTTTTCCTCTTAAGGTCGATGCCAAAATCTATTATCATCAGCCGAACACAATATAGTTCTAACTTTGATTATAAGCCCTTAACAAGCAAAATGGTTTGTAACTGATCCCAAATATGAGCAGCTTATTTTTTGGGCCAATTTGTGAGGCTAATACTGCTTTTTTTCCTCCTTTCATTTGCCAAATAAAAACGACACCCCGATAACAAACGTTACACTAGGCTCAAAATAAAACAAAAAACATTTATTAACGATAGTAAATGGGAGTGGAAATCCATGTGCCTCACATGTTCTCAATGTATAGCTGCTGAACATATGCAGGTATCGCATGAAGCAAGAAAAAAAACAACAATAAACAAAACCCCGCCAGCTGTTATATTCTGTTGTTCTTTGAATTAAGTTCACCACCCAGAGGGAAGGAGTGAAATGAAAGCTAGTTTCTGAAAGTAAAGCAGATTATTTTTCATGTTTTATTCAGGAAATTTCATGACAGAAAGAAACAAATAAAGAGAATATCTGATCAATTAATCCGATTTGGTAGGACAAAAAAGTAATTTGATTATTTAAGCCAGCCCTACAAACAAACACGCATGCATTCAGTCAAAGGCCATTTTAGAGGAATCAGTTGCAACAGTAGTGGTGATTGGACTGGGGGAGGGAGTGAATGCTAGAGTATCTGGAGAGAACCCATGAAAGCACTGGGAGAACGGACAAGGATTTGAACCAAGGCCACTAACTGTGCAACATCATGAAAAAGCAGTTTGGAAATTTCATGATAGAAAATATAATAATAAAATGATCATCCAAAAACGTCTGACAGAATTCCCCTTCGTTACAGTTCATGTTATTCTTATTTCCCAAAAATATCCTGAACAGGAACATCAGGAAGTTCTTTTTACATAGCAAAGTCTTACATTTTTATCTGAAGTTAACATAATTCTGCAGTGCATGTTGATAAAGTTAGCGGCTAATTTATACACAGTTATGGATCTGTAACTTACTGACACACCCAAATAAAGTTTCCGAAAATAAAAAAAACTGTCATCAAGCACAGATCTGACAGGTATAAAAACAACAGACGAGCGATAAAATGGAAACGACCAAAATCTCTGAACAAACCTTCTGCTCTATGCGGCCATCATCCTCTGGTAGATGAGCAGCAACGAACCAATCCCCTGGAGCTGGGTCGGAGAGGTTAAATGTTGTGGAGCTCTGGGAGGTCACCGGTAGTGTTAGAGACATAGAGGGGCCCCACAGTGTGTCATTTGGAAACACGGTCTGGGTTGGGTTTATGACAGGAGGGGCACCCCATCGTATATGGCTGGGAGGAAGGTTGAATCTGGTTAGAAGAAAATCAGCAGATGATAGATTTGCTGTTTTAGAAAACAGTTTTGTGTCTTACATGCTGACGTTGTGCTGTCCACAGTGGAAACTGTGGCCCTTTTTCACAGAGAAGATCCATCGAGCGACGGCGGTCTCCTCCGGGATGTGGAACCTCTGCAGCCTGACGTTGGCATACCAGCTGTACTTAGACAACTTCTGAGCAGGTCTGGAGGACAGCTCGGATAAAAAGGTCGGTTGACCATCTGTATGGAGAAAGGTGGAAATCATTTATGTTGGAAAAAGACAGAAACATCTTTGACATTAAAGACCGAAAACAGGTTTTTAGAGGAGAATGTTACTTTGATGATAAAACAATTGTAACTAAAATAGTATGAAAAGGGAACATCGCAATTCAACTTAAACCTGATTCAACACGTTTTATGTTATTTTTTTTCCTTTCCTGAAATGATCAAAGAGCTGATCATTTGTCTTTTGTTGGATTTTGTGTTTCGGGTATTAAATTCTAATTTAGGGTAAAGAGCTCCACTTTCCAGGTATGTGGAAACTCAAACGTTGCCAACAAATGTCAAATATTACAAATGAGAGGCCTAAAAAAAGAACTAGTTTTTATTTTTTTTTATTTTCTAGAAACATCCAATCTCACTCTATAGCATGTAAATGATATCAATGTCTTAAGTTAAATGAAAACATTTTAAAAAGAGAAAGCATTAATGGCCACGTGCTTTAAGTAATAAACAGTGACGATCTTTGAACTCTCACAGCTCATGTTAAACTTACAACGATTTTTCTCCTGCAAACAACCCGAAATGTGTCAGTTTTCTCTTATCCTACTAACAACTTTTATTAGAATGGTAAAAAAAATGGAATTGGAAGATCGGATCTGAAATAAAACAAGCAAAAGGTATGGGCTAAAAGAAGCCTGATCAGGTCATTTCTACTTCACACATTTGATACTGACACTGGCTGATTGAAAGCAGTTGTAGTCAATAACCATGGTTTCCATAGAGGACATTTCTTTACAATAAATACCCTCACAAAAAAGTTTTTTAATGCAGTAAAAATAATCAACAGTCTCTCACAGTCACCTAACTCCTTCGTACCTACCTACATATTTCATGTCACTAAGGGGAAAACCTTATTTGATTAACCTTACACTTTAGATAATCTAATTAAGCTGTTTTTGTAGGTTGAGATATGTTTCTTTGCCGCAAAAGTGACTTCGAACCAAGTGTACAACCGTTAGCTGTCGTGCTAATATGTGTCCTGTTCTTCTGTTAAAAAAAAAAAAAAACAACTTACCGTCTCCAAACGTCCAGGATGGCAGAGCGAAAAAAAGCAACCAACGCAGGAAGCAGGCCTCCATATCTTCTCTCCGATACTCCGAGTAGTTACATCTTCCCGAGTCCACCTGTGCTGCCACACATACCTTTACCTAATAAAAAAAATAAAAAATCTTTACCTGCTTAGCACTTCCGGGTTTCTGAGCGAATACGTGCTACGTCACCAGAGTGCCGGCCGGCAGAGGGCGTATGGGGACTACCGGAAATGTTTAAGTGGAGAAACCCATAGACATTACTGTTAATACAAGTCTGAGGAGAAACCTACTGCTTGTCTGTGTCGATAATGTAAAACTGATGTCCCACTTATATTTTCACAGCCAAGCAATTCTTTGAAGGCTCATTTAGAAACGGACAAAAGGGTAGAAATAAAATCTTTGGAGAGAAAAATGTTATACAGTGGGGAGAACAAGTATTTGATACACTGTTGATTTTTCAGGTTTTCCACTTGCAAAGCATGTAGAAGGAGTAATTTTTATCATAGGTACTCTTCAACTGTGAGTGATGGAATGTAAAACAAAAATCCAGAATACAATGTATGATTTTTAAATAATTTCCATTTTATTGTGTGAAATAAGTATTTGATACACCAGAAAAATGAAACTTAATATTTGGTACAGAAACC